>SMGT01013384.1:0-12405 GCA_004794575.1 Lanistes nyassanus
TCCAACTTTACTGTTATGTTGTACAACCACCAACTTACTGTTATGTTGTACAACCACCGACTTACTGTTATGTTGTACAACCACCAACTTACTGTTATGTTGTACAACCACCGACTTACTGTTATGTTGTACAACCACCAACTTTACTTACAACAAGGCGCGTGCACGTGCGTTTTTCTTACACTGCACTGTGTCGCTAAGTTAGATCACTTCTGTACATCACTGTGATGTACAGTCGCTAAGTGAGGTCACTTCTGTACATCACTGTGATGTACGATCGCTAAGTTAGATCACTCCTATACATCACTGTGATGTACAGTCGCTAAGTGAGGTCACTTCTGTACATCACTGCGATGTACAGTCGCTAAGCGAGGTCACTTCTGTACATCACTGTGATGTCGTACAGTTTACAGGCAGGTCACTTATAGACATTACTGTCATGTCGCACAGTCACCAACTGTACAGGGTAGGTAATTTCTATTGTCAGCTCCAACAACTAGCCTTCTATAGTAAACACTAACTATATTGTCAGCTCCAACAACTAGCCTTCTATAGTAAACATTAACTATATTGTCAGCTCCAACAACTAACCTTCTATAGTAAACATTAACTTAATTGTCAGCTCCAACAACTAACCTTCTATAGTAAACACTAACTATATTGTCAGCTCCAACAACTAACCTTCTATAGTAAACATTAACTTAATTGTCAGCTCCAACAACTAGCCTTCTATAGTAAACACTAACTATATTGTCAGCTCCAACAACTAACCTTCTATAGTAAACATTAACTATATTGTCAGCTCCAACAACCCTCTCTTGGTCTTTCTGCCTATGAACTAGCCTTCTATAGTAAACACTAACTCTATTGTCAGCTCCAACAACTAGCCTTCTATGGTAAACATTAACTATATTGTCAGCTCCAACAACTAACCTTCTATAGTAAACATTAACTATATTGTCAGCTCCAACAACCCTCTCTTGGTCTTTCTGCCTATGAACTAGCCTTCTATAGTAAACACTAACTCTATTGTCTGCTCCAACAACTAGCCTTGTATAGTAAACACTAACTCTATTGTCTGCCTACAAAGCACAAGGTCTAACCTACAAATATTGTAACGGCCCCACACGCAGTAGAACGCCCACATAATCAGCTGATCTGCTTCATCGCCAAAAACTTAAAACAACAAACTTGTCTGCTTATTCAACAGGGTTGTCAGGAAATTTTCCCCCTTCCAGAAGAGGCCCTGGCGTCGTTGGAATAAAATTTCGTTTCGTTGTTTAACAGGGTTGTAACCAAGTACTTACCTTTCTGCTTGTTCAGCAAAGTTCTAAATAAACCCTTAACAAGCCGGTTGCTTAGCAGGTTTTAGCGAATCTAAGCTGACCAGGGCTAGCCTAGTAATACGACCCTATACTATCGTGTGGAAGGTTGCTGGCTCAAATCCAGCTACGGGCAAAGATTATGTATTGAAACCAAACATTGTGTAGACTCCATTCGGCCATACCATGGCCATCAAACTGCTTCTTGGCATTAGCCATCTTACTGAAGCTACAGGGCTAGATTACGACCCAATGAAGTAGAGAGAAGGGACAATAATTATAATATTAGTTAATAATTATAATAACAGATAATAATTACGTGTGTAAGCGACACGCATGGGCACCATTGCAGGGACCAAGTTGCAAGCACACACCTTGGTTTACAAAATAATTTATATTACATGCGGTCGGACCCGGAGACACGCACGCACGCACGCACGCACGCACGCACGCACGCACGCACGCACGCACGCACGCACGCACGCACGCACGCACGCACGCACGCACGCACGCACGCACGCACGCACGCACGCGTCTAGAACCGAAATAAGCAGGTGAAGACTGCAAAGAAACAAGTAACAGAATTTTATTGTGGTGAGAAACCTCCACAAAACCTGATGAGACTACTGGAACCTGTTTAACAAAATACGGATTATGCAAATCGCAAATCACCTAGCCATTACTTGACAGGCCTACGTGGCTAAAACGATGTGAAACGATGGAAATGACAGGCCCGCAAAATAAAGGATCGTGCTGGAAATATTTGCGCTGGTAGTATCCAAGGTAATACTGTCTACTTTGATGTTATCCAAACCGACGCTGTCTTAAACTGTGCAGAAACTGTGCTAAACACTGTGCAGAAACTGTGCCAAACACTGTGTTGAAACTGCAAAGAAGCTGTGGTAGAAACTGTGCAGAAACTGGTAAAAAACCAGTGACCCTGCAAAACAAATCAGATGATGCTACGTTGAAAGAGCTATGCATGAAACCATTTAACCACACGCCTGTTTTAAAACCATATAATTATTCATAGTCAGAGAATCTAAGATTTCCAAACGTTCTTTTCCTGCAAGAACCATAGAACTTAACGGTTCAGTTCCTGAAGCCGTTAGTTTCATCCACCCTGGCTACTGATCTACCTACGTTGCATCAACGTTTCCACACATAATGCCAATCTTTTCCCCGAACATTCTAAGTAAGAATTTTGGTTATACATGCTATTAAAGCTCTCTCCCTGCCACACAAATGTCAATTCCTGGCGATACTTTCCTGCTGCAATCCTTTACAACAGCTGGTCTGAATCATCTTTTGAAAATCCATCTGCTCCAACAAAATGCAATGTCTAGCCGAAAACGGTCTGTAATCACAACCTTCGTTATGGCTACCAACAGAAACAAGTTATTGGAATAAACAGGTAAGACCACTGAAGCTGGTTCCAGCTTTGGGACGGCCACACGCTCTACCGCTGGTCTCTCCACACGAAAACCAACCAGCAGCCTGACCTACCCGACGTACGTCTGAACGAACAGCGCCTTTCTATCATGTTCATCACAAGCCACCATAATGCCAGGAAATTACAGAGCATACCTTATGCAAGCAATAAGATTTTACAGACTTTGTATCAAAGGTATTTACTGCACAAAACTTGCAATCAAGTGTGAATCAGCTGTGACAGTCAACTTTTACAACAGGCGTTATAGTCTACTTAAGGGAGACTATAACATTTATTCCAAGAACAAGTCAAGGGAGATTATAAGATTCTCGCTCCCTGCAAAGTATTTGCAATACCTATTAATATATTGGTACAAAATAGTCTTGGAAATGTTTCATTTTTTCATTAAATTTTCAAGGGGGCTGTACACGTGGCATGAATTGAAGATCAGATGTTTGCTAAAACTGTAAAATGCTTTACAGTTTACCTGGATTTAAGTCAAAACACGGTATTTTGAGATTACATGTGACGTGTTCGTCATTACTATTTGCTGACCGGCCCCGTGTGCATGTAAACTGTCCTAAATTTATAAAGAATAGCGGAGCTTTTCTGTCGCTGAAAAAGCGGTTTGAGCGAACTTGGAATAAGCTAATATTACCAAATCAGGGAAAATAGGTTGTTCGGTTTTCGTGTATGGGACATTCAAGGAGCCACGAGGGGAATAAGCTATTCGGCTGTCTTGCATACGGGGTCGGGGGAGGGGAGGGGCGGTTATTTTATTGATATTATTCAGCGTACATAGTGACCTTACATACCATTTCCTTCACCCTTACTGGTGTGTGTGGACCTACTCCAACATAAATACGAACCATTAGAACGGCAGCTAAATCCGGGGCGGCAAGAGCGGAATGGATATAATGGTAGATAAAGAACTAGAGAACGAATTCTATAAGTACAGCTGCACAAGGTCAAGGCCGCGAACACGTGCGTTCGGGACCGCTGCTGGTGTGGCCGGCACGCGCATTTGCAGACGACGGGCGACAGACACCTCCACACCTAAGTAACAACAACTACACATGTAAAAACACACATTTTGAGGGACTGTCATGAAGCTGTCAACGTGTAGCTGCTATTTGTGTGCTTAACACACATATTCTCTAAACAAACTTCGATGGGCAGTATGTAGTGTCGGTGTAGGTGAATTCACAGTCAGGGACCCCTGAGGGGCGTTTGGCACCGAAATAAATCTCTGGCGTCGTTTTCGTTGTTTAGTTATAGAATTGGCATGGTATAATGTAGAATTTATTCTATAGCTGCAGCCTTCAATTTTATGTATAGAATGAATTGTATAACATTTGCTTGCTCATAGTATAGATAGGATAAACTGTCTTTATAGAATTACAGCGGTATATAGAAATAATTGTGTAGTTAATTAATTATATAGCTATAGAATTAATTCTTTAGTTACAGAATGCAATTCTTTATATACCATGAGCACTATACCCATTCCCCTCTTGGCGAGTCCAAGTCCGTACCTCACTAAGGTTGACTTATTTCGTCTCCGGCGCTCAGAAAACAGACGATGAAGAGAAAGAAGAAGAAAAGAAATCCAGCTTTTCGTGTCCGACGTGCCGCATGGTGACCGAGATACCTGCTGGAGGCGTTAGTCAGCTTCAGGTAACACACGCAGCTAAAACAAAATCTTCTGTTTCACCTGGAAACTCTGACATTTGTTCTTCGTCAGTCTGTCTGTCTGTTTCTCTCTTATTGTACCTTCCACTGTCTGTCTGTCTGTCTGTTTCTCTCTGATTGTACCTTCCCCTGTCTGTCTGTCTGTTTCTCTCTTATTGTACCTTCCACTGTCTGTCTGTCTGTCTGTCTGTTTCTCTCTTATTGTACCTTCCACTGTCTGTCTACGCTCAGCATCTCCATACGACACAGTCTCTTTTTTATCTCAAAATTTTAATGTCTTCATCTAGAATAATATCAGAAAATGAACACAATAATTTTGAACCTCTGGAGCAGTGACTTCCCTGGGACAAACCTTGAAGAGATCTAGTTTTCTTTTTGTTGCTTCTCTTCAAGGCCAGTAGGACACAGACATTGCAGTGCCTCTGTAGCCTACTAATCGAAATCGGTTGTACTGTATAATGAAACTCACTTAAACACGTTTTTTAAAAAGATATTTAGCATGCGGCTCACAACAAATTATGAAGAGCAATAAAGTGATGCATTTCCCCAAAATTGAAAGAATAAATTGAGAGGCTTGGTAGAGGGGAGGGGGAGATGAGAGGGGCAGGGAGAAAAGGGGACAGAAGAAATATTATCTAAGGGGACTGTTCAGCCAATGTTAAGTCTTGGGGTGTACTTATCAGTTAACATAGAACAGAGCGTGGAGCAGAAGGGAAAACAAAGCGGGGGGGGGGGGGTTATGATGACGACCATCTGGTGGTTCTTGACCTTGCTGCAGACCAACTTTTACCTGGAGCACGAAGACATTCCCTGCTCACACTTTCTCACCTGCGGCTTCTGCGATGAAGCTCAAGAGGCCCGGTATGTGTGCACCGCGTGCGCCAATAATCTGTGCGCGCGCTGTCGGCGTTGCCACGAGAAACTCATACCAAGCCACGCCCACTCCGTGCAGCCTCTACCTCCCCGGGAACAGACGGCCTCTCAGAGCGACCTTGACCTGCCGTGCGAGGAGCAGGTGACGCGGCACGTCATGGTGCTGGAGGGGGCGCTGGCGGGGATGGGGGAGGAGGAGATGGAGCTACGCCGACAGTGGCAGGCAGCAGACGACGACATCAGCAAACGCGCCGACATCTGCAGGGCGTTGGTGAAGCAGGCCGAGGACATCAGCAGGAAGGCCCTGGCGACTCTGGCAGACACGCGGACCCGGGACATCAGGAGTCAGATGGGCGCGGCGCGGCGCAAGCACGCGCAACTGTCCCACCTGCTGCAGCGCGGAGAATGCGCCCCCACCGGCCCCGTGACGCTGGACGACGTGCAGCGCTGTCTCCTTAGTGACGACGACCTTCACCTTTACCAGCAGCGCTACCGGAGGGGCAGACAACCCGTCTTCTTTGTCCACGCATTCAGCAACGACGTGTTTGACCTGGATGTGGCGCACAGCTACATCGGGGTGGTGAGCGGCAAGCAGGAGCCGGACGTGACGTCACCAGATTGCACAGACGAAGCTCTCTGCAGCGAAAACGAGGCTAAAGAAAGGTCGCGTGTTGAATTAGCGGCCAACAGCTCGCCATCGTTGTTAGATGCCGCAGAGCTGAGTAAGAGAATGACGTCACTGCAGGAGGACAATAGCAGGCTGCAAGAACTTGTCGAGAGGTTACACCATACTGTTACCAAGGTGACGGAAGACACCAGCAGACTGCAACAAGATGTCTGCAGCAGTCGGCAGAGCTCGGAAAGCCTTAACGAGGATAGCTCCAAGATTCAGCAGGACGTCAAGGACATTCAAAACATCTTTGGGAGTTTCAAAACAGACATCTCCACGCTGCAACAGAGCGCCCTTACTCTCGCAACAGACCTAGAGACCCACAAGACAAATAACAACGCATTGGAAAAACAGGTAGACGACATTCAGCAACAGGTCGCTGCCATCAAGGGAAATCACTCTAATCTACAGGAACAACAAGTCACATTGCACAAATGCAGAAGGAAATTAGAACTCTTCAGGACCAGAACTCAGCACTGAAGGAGGGCCTTGAGACCCTGCACGAATCTTTCACCGGATTAAAAGGTAATTCGTGTTTACAATTGTATCTCTAAAATTACAATAAGTACACCACAGAAACATTTGAAAACAATACACGAGATTTCAATGTATGTATTTTTGTCTCATGTACTATATAGTAAAACTCCTTCAAGAAGCCTAAATAATACTTCATAGAAAAGGAACTGATTTGCAGAACATTAACCTAAAAGCTCTTTAAGGTGAGAGCAAAGGAACAACGTCATCTTTCGAGACATTACCGAATCAAAATGAACACGAAGTCAAAATGATTTACGCGGAATCACTGTACAGGTGTCCGTCCAGAGAGACACATCCTCCCGTCTCTTACTTCTTGCATCATAATGTAAACAAAAGACACCTACACATCTCTTCACGGTCAACTGTATTCTGCATGTCTGCATTCACATCCTCTCTTCCGTTCATAGCTCAATCGTAAGGTCTGATAACTCTGTACATCTTCCGTGCACTCTGACGTGCACATAGGTCCTGGCTGCCTTTTCAGCACAACGTTGTTTTGCCGTTTTGCACCTGACTAGAACGGCTTGGGACGGGGGCGGGGGTAACATTTTCAAAAAGCTTGTTTGATCTTCCAGACAAGTCCAGCCCTTTGGTGGCTTTTCATGCCAGACGGACTTCGCTGTCATCCGCCAACACGCAGGGTGCTATCCTTCTGGATGACGTCAAGTGTAACATGGGCAAGGCTTACAACAAGGCGACAGGTGTGTTCAAGGCCCCCGTCACCGGCATCTACCTGTTCCTCTCCACCGTACTCCGCCCGTCAGCAACAGGTGATGCTGAGGTCTACATCGTCGTGGACGGCTCCAGGGTCACGTGGTCCGTTCCACATGCGAGCGAGGCGGGTGAAGGGTCAAGCTGCACGTCACACGTGGTGCACAAGCTTACGGCCGGCCAGAAGGTGTGGCTGAGGGCGTGGAGTGTCGGGGACCTCACGTTCTTGGGGGGAGTGTCTTTCAGTGGGACACTGGTACGGCCCGAGCTGTAATGTACAGTGAGATGCCGCGCGTCAAGTTATGTGATACTCATTATCGATTTCTCCCCATCCTCATCATTTGTCTGCATACTAATTATCCATCCTCATCATTTGTTTGCATACTAATTATCCATCCTCATTATGTGTTTGCATACTAATTATCCATCCTCATCATTTGTCTGCATACTAATTATCCATCCCCATCATTTGTTTGCATACTAATTATCCATCCTCATTATGTGTTTGCATACTAATTAACCATCCTCATCATTTGTCTGCATACTAATTATCCATCCTCATCATTTGTCTGCATACTAATTAACCATCCTCAGTATGTGTTTGCATACTAATTATCCATCCTCATCATTTGTCTGCATACTAATTAACCATCCTCATCATTTGTCTGCATACTAATTAACCATCCTCATCATTTGTCTGCATACTAATTAACCATCCTTATCATGTGTGTGCATACTAATTATCCATTGGTGTAAATATTCATCTAGCCAAGGATGTGGACTTACATGCCATGGACCGTACAATGGTGTTATCTTGCAAGGTCTGTGTGGGAACATGTAATTGTAACTGTAACGGCTGTTACGACCAGAAATATAGAACATTGTACATGTGTTATGATGCTGCTACAACCAGTCACGACCATTTGAAACCCGCATACAGATGTTAGTCTTGCCCATTGCTAGGTTTTCATGACTTGACACTCGCCAGGTAGTACCATCTTAACAAGGATTGCTAGCTCTCCACACCCGGCATTCATCAGGTATCAGGTGTTCATCGGGTATCAGGTGTTCATCAGGTATCAGGTATTTATCAGGTATCAGGTGTGCCCACCTACCAAGGACTTTTGATGACAGCAGTGGAACCGAGCCGGGCCAACTACAGGCACAACGTCGACATTTCTGAGTACTGCTCCTTCATCAGGACACCAGGCACACCACGAATAAACGAGAAAAGACTGATCTGTAGATGAACATGACTGCCATGTAGAAAAATGTGCACAGGAGGTAGAGGAGGGAATGTTGGGAAAGAAGGGAACCCAAGGAAAAAAGGAAGGGGAGAGAATACCGGAAAACCAGGCTGAGCAAATATGGCAATAAAATGAACAAGAAATAGAAATAAAGAAAAAATAAAAAATTAGAATACATAATTATAATCATAAGTACAGTTGAGAGGTATAAATAAAACTAGTGGGGGGAAATGAGGCCACAAAGTAGAAACAGGTAGGAAATATGTTTGAGTAAAGGATGAGCAGCTTTAAATGAGTCGGCGTGGAAGAGGATTGGCGCTCCACAAGCAAGCAGGTGGGTGGGGAGATCAGTATTGGTTTTTGAGTTTCAAACGCTCTACGTGAAATGCAGTTTCTCTACGTGAAATGAACCTTCCTTACTATAATGAAAAGGTTTCGTAGTTCTGCTTGCTTTTAGCACACTCTTTTCCCTCCTTGGAAGTTGCAGTCAGCTACCATGCCAGCTCCGTGATCGAAACAGTTAGTGACGATACTAAATAATACAAACTCTAATACCCTGAAGCCGTCCATGAAGATAACAGGGTCATTTCCATTCAGCACGGAATGCAATTGACCGTTCACAGCAAACCCGCCATGTTCACTTGGACTTTCACGGTGACACGCATTTCTACACGCACGCACAGACGCATTTCTACATGCACACACAGATACTGACGTGTACTGACATACTCGAGTTCCTCTCAGATCAGGGTTTGCTAGTGTGACGCCACTGATAACGCAGTCGTTGTTATTTTCGTTGTCACGTGACTGGTAACATTCCATGAGATTTTGTTAGGACGTCAGCATCTAATATTGTATAGGTGATAGTTGGCATCGATGTTAGTGTAAGGTGCTTGGGCATCTATGGGATTATAATGGGCCTATGTCAGTTACTCGAGTCATCGATGTAATTATAACATGCTTTTGTCAGTTACTCGAGTCATCGATTTGATTATAACATGCGTTTCTCAGTTAGTCAAGTCATTCATGTTAGTAAAACTACGTGTTAAAGAAATAAGTCTGTATTATGTTATCGTCCTGTCACCTGTTCCTCTTTCTTCTCAATTTGTCTCCCTAAACAAGTAATCCAGCAATTAAACTGATGTCCTCAGATTTTTCGTTTCCGTTGTTTAAATGTTCTGTTTTGATTACTAGTAATTGTCATTATTGTTCATACTCCTTATTATCTGTCTACATGACGCAGTAACAAACTGTTGATTAGGATCAGTGGAAAAAATCAGCGATCAGTATATAGTAGACGCTATCAGCAAAATCGCGTCAATCGCTTGAACTTGTAGACAGCATACAAAGGAGATATTTATCGCAGTTTATAACTTGTGATTGGGAATCAATCCATGACATATCAGTGAACGTTGTGTTATTTACATTGTTGCAGGATAAGTTAATTCCGTAAGTGTACAAGTGTGAAAAGATTTAAATAGTACCGGTAGTGGTAATATAGATTCAAAACAAGTTCCAAATAGCAGATTAAAAAAATATATATACATCAGTGAGATATGGAAGTACTCCGGTCTAAATTGTTTTCCTCCTCGTTAAAAAGCTCTGAACACACTACAGTGCTTGCGTGACTTTGTTGAAATCTGTTCTCTTAGTTCGCACGAATCAGTTCCATGATTGGAGGAAAACGGTCAAGAGAAACAAAGTCGATCAAATAAAGTTAAGCTAAAAAAAAAAAAAGTCAACGAAAAACAAAGATAATGTCTTTGACTTTTTCCTCCATCCGTCGGGAAGGAAGTCAGACGCTTGTTTTAACTTTTTCGCTTTGACTTATTTTCTCAACTTCTTCTCCTGGTCTGTGTTCCGAATAGGACTTTTGAAGTGAGAGTTCATTATCATTCATGCATCATCCAGTTCCCAGAAGATTAGCGATCAAACAGGAACGCAAAAAAGTACACACTGTTATGCATGTACAAGCAAAGAACGCTAAGCTTTCGAAAATTGTACTCAGAGTATAAAGACATCACATAAATCACATCACTGTTTCAGTGAGAGAAATGTGGAACTAATATAATACGGAAGCTTATATAGAGCAATATCCAAGCAATATGCAGGGTGAACTAAAGTATAAACCGCTACACAGTCCAAACCTTTACAAAATACATTACAGCCATGGAAAACTAATAAGTAAAACATAAAATATTCATGAGACAAAAATAAAACAATGGACATAAAAGTAAACACGAGTAAAATTTGTTTACAAATACTATAAGCACAAAGACAACAATAAAACGCAAGAGTAACAAAATGAACAAGTGAACCGATGGATGCCGACGAAGTGCGACTTGTTCGCTTTTAATGTTACTGTAGCGTCGCTAAGACATCGATGTACCATGTGCCTTGACTGGGGCCTGTCCTTTACTTGACGTCACGCTCGGGGTTTTCCCACTTTTACCGGAAATTTCATTGTTTGGCGATAGTTTCGAACTTTACTTGTACAAACACAGTCTAAGTAGTGACAACGCAGAATTCCGTGATAGCAAAGTAGAGGGTTTACACCATAATTGTTCATAAAACATTTGAATTTGTGTGATTTCATGCATGGAAGTTTCGTATCCACTTCAGCTTGGAGCAAAATAGCAGACCGCGTGTCAGCAATCGGGGTGACCTTGACCTGTAGCAGCTGTGTTAAATTCCATGCCGATTGACAACTTTCGTGCCAGCATGAACATCTAGAACCCCTGAAACGTCGTCTCTTGGAAATAAATATTTCTGATAAATGTCAAAATCGTCAAGTAGGTCCAACGGATTTTCTCTGTCTCTGAAAAGGCTGCATGTTTCGACGAACTTGGAATAATCGGCTTCTTGGACAACTGATTAACTTAATTATTACCGAATAACGAGGGAAAAATAGGCTATTTGATTTGCGTGCATGGTAAACTCAGTGAGCTTATTCCGGAATAGCCCCATGACAAGACTAATAATTAAGTTATTTGGGTTTCTTGCATAAGCGGCATGGCGTGAGAATATAGCCAAGCCTAACTGAGTGAGAAGGACCTCTGTGGAAAATAACAGTTTTCCCCAATGTTGGAACCTTATTTTTCTAAAATGTATGCGCTTCCAAACTCACAACACTCATTAAATCGGAAACTTTGTAAGCATGCATCAGACTACAACTGATGCAATAAATAAGCGATATGTAGGCGACATAGAGAGGTTATGTAGGCGACATAGAGGGGTTATGTAGGCGACATAGAGAGGTTATGTAGGCGACATAGAGGGGTTATGTAGGCGACATAGAGGGGTTATGTAGGCGACATAGAGAGATATGTAGGCGACATAGAGGGGTTATGTAGGCGATGTCACGTGTTGGGGTCTGGTGGGTCAAGGAGATTGCACCATAGATTCCAGGTGTGNTAGGCGACATAGAGAGGATATGTAGGAGACATAGAGAGGATATGTAGGTGACATAGAGGGGTTATGTAGGCGACATAGAGAGGATATGTAGGAGACATAGAGAGGATATGTAGGTGACATAGAGAGGATATGTAGGAGACATAGAGAGGATATGTAGGTGACATAGAGAGGATATGTAGGCGACATAGAGAGGATATGTAGGCGACATAGAGGGGTTATGTAGGCGACATAGAGAGGATATGTAGGAGACATAGAGAGGATATGTAGGCGACATAGAGAGGATATGTAGGAGACATAGAGAGGATATGTAGGCGACATAGAGAGGATATGTAGGCGACATAGAGGGGTTATGTAGGAGACATAGAGGGGTTATGTAGGCGACATAGAGGGGTTATGTAGGCGACATAGAGAGGTTATGTAGGTGACATAGAGAGGATATGTAGGAGACATAGAGGGGTTATGTAGGCGACATAGAGGGGTTATGTAGGCGACATAGAGAGGATATGT
>SMGT01013384.1:25576-47696 GCA_004794575.1 Lanistes nyassanus
TGGTGACGATTGCTAAACTAAATCTACATTTACAAGATCGCCATAAACAGTTTGTTCAATAATTCTCTAAAGTCGAAGTCCAATAAGGTAAGGTACCGCCCGTCGTGACACTGGCATGGTGAAAAGGGGGAGACTCACACTGAAATGTGGCTGGCAAGGGAAGTCACGCGTACAGCCAATCCGATCTCGACCAGCCTCTGCCAATCGCATGGCATCCCTCCTTCTGCTACCCAGCTACCCGCCATGGCTAGTTTAGAATCCAGACGACAAACATACCGAACCAAAGCAAACCCAGTAGGTTTTCTTTTCACCTCACATCTCTCTCTGAACCCTTCTCCTGTTCTCTTCCTCTCTTCTCTGCTCCATTGCCGTCTGATGGTTTTAGTAACCAGCTTCTAAGGTTATGGGATCAGTTTTTGTAAGTAAACAGTTAAAAAAAGTTAGGATGTCTATGGCCGCATGTCTAGTCCAATGTCTACACATGGCGCGGCCGGAAAGTCCCCAGACAGCATGGCGTGGTTGTGAATCCACAGAAGGTATTTAGCATCTGACACGTCACAGCCGTCACAGCGGTCGCAGACAAAAAATCCAGGCCTAGCTTGTGAGATTCACTCTGTGTAACTCAGTCACTGTTTCCCTGTCTACTTTTGTGGAAGCTGACGTAATGCCAATAAACTGCTGGTGTAATCAATAGTGTCCTTCAAGAGGTCTCGAGGCGTAAAGTGTCATGAACAGATTCCTTTAAGAATTACGGTTTTGCCAGTAGCTGCCAGTGAATGTTCAGCTCATTGAAAAGAATGTACACGTGGGTTCCTTTAGTGGCTCAACTGAGTAGCACCACAGTCCCTCACTGGCCACCCTAGGCGCGAGATCTGATAAAAAAATGTCCAAGGTAGAAAAGGTTTAAATATGGCTTATGTATATCACTAACATGTCTGACTCAGGACCGCTGTCACTAACATGTCACTAATGTTTCTGACTCAAGACCTCTAAGCTGAAAATGCCAGCGACAAAGGCACAACAGTTCTCTGCCTCGTAAAAGAATAAAACAACAGTTGGCGGACTTTGCATACTGTGTGTGTGCGTGCGTACGTACGCGTGCAGGAAATGAAAAGATCCGTGTATACAGACACTCCAATTGCAAATACTCGTGTATCGACGGCAGGCGGCCTCCTCGGGTTCAAACGTTCAGAAAATGACGAACACAGTCCAGGTAATTGCTTCAGCTCACGCAGCGCCGTGCACTATTGTATTTAACACAATCTTTCTGCCTTCACTTTCATGATAAAATTATTAACAATATTATTTTTAGTTTGTTTACTCCAACATTTCTTTCTACTATTTGCACAATCTTCTTTAAATTCGAACAGCAGGAGTTTCAATGTGTGTAATGTGCTCAGCAAACATGGGTAACCAGCCTTTCAGACAGTCTGAACACACGGTCGGGGGAAAAAAGAACAATCGACTGAAAAAGATTACTGCGAGAAAATGAAACAACCATACAATCACCAATGTGGGAATAATTTTCAAACAGATTACCCTTGCTTTTATAGATCTCAATATTTAAACTTGTACATGCAGAGTTAGATTAAAAACATGTGAAGTTATTTTTTCTCATCAATATTTTAGGAACATGTTCTTATAAAACGTGCAACATTGATGACAGCACGCTAAAGACTGCTACAATGACAGCTTTTAAATGTGCTACAGACACCTTTAGTCTGAACGTGTCTGGAAATGACCAGGTGATACTACAAACACCTTCTCAAATTCGGTTCCATCATCTTTGAAAAGCTGTAATTACAAGATTTGCTGCAGATAGCGACAAATCAACAGATCCTCCAAACATTATTCTAGAAATGCAAGGGATACTTGACAAAGGTTGCACTTGAACAGGAAACATAAAATTTCAACATACGTGAGAACATTCGATCAGGTGAAGATTATAGTTCCATCCGTGTAGTACTAATAAATACTAATAAAATGATGAATATCACAACGGATGTAGTTTCTCCAGATGTGTCTACGCACTCATTGTCCCTGGGAATCTCAGGGGATATACTCACACAGGAAACGTATCTTCTGCTCAATGAAGTTTTCAGCGGGTATATGTCGCTGCTCTTGTGCTCAGTAGGCAGTCCCGCCAACCTGGTCACGTGTCTGGTGTTCTGGCGCCAGGGTTTGAGGGATCGCATGAACCTGTGTCTCTTTTGTCTGGCTGCTGTGGACTCGCTGTATATGGCTGGCGTGGTGCCTGTTATTTCTGTGGGCGCACTGCTTCACATCGCTCAGTCGCCGGTGGCCGAGGAATATTTCCTAAAGACTCTTATCAACGGGATCGGCTTGGTGTACGGCCTGCGCTTAACGTCGGGTTGTTATAATATGATCATCGCGTTAGAAAGGTGCATGTGTGTAGTGTTTCCGCTCAGAGCCCCCACACTGTTGAGCACTCGTACTATGGGTGTCTTACTGGCCGTGAGTTTTTTGCTTATACAACTAGGGTACCTGGTCATCCCCCTGCAGCTACGTGTGGTCAGCTCTGAAGAGGAAGGACGTGTGGAGTGGCGGTATTTACCGACACAGACATATCTTGATAACAAAGAACTGTTTGAAACAATCGAGATGTCAGTCCTGACCGTGTCACTGCCAATCATCACGTTCATCGTGGTGTCTGTCACAGCTGTCATCACAGTCATCAAACTGACGGCAGCACTCAAGTGGCGCGAGAAGACGAGCTCCGCGTGCAGCGACAAAGTGGGGCAACAGACGGCGCTGACCAAGATGATTCTTCTCGTCTCTTTCATCTACATCTGCACCCTAGTGCCCAGCGTCTCGGTGACCGTTACCAGACTCCTTGTCCGCGAGTTCTCGGCTTCTGGCCGTTATTACTACTTGTTCATGGCGGCGCATATTGTGGCCAACGTGTTCCCTCTCATCCACAGCGGCTCTAATTTCTTTGTCTACTATAGCCGCTCGTCGCGATTCCGGTCTGTGCTGCATGCAGTGTGTTGTTGTAGGAGTCCCACCAGCGACCATGGCTTCCTGACGTTGTCGTCGTCAGCGATAAAATGCTAGATCGTTCTCTCATAGTCTTTTGTAGCTGATGGTAAGTGGCAGGACGGCGCAGTAACCCTGACGACCGACACCTACTCTCTGTCCTGCGATGGGTGTTGGTGGGAGGGGGGAATATAGATTTTCGTCCATATGGTAGTATTTTGTACACAACATACACTTTGCTTAAAAGAGACTATGTGACTATCAGGGCGTAACTGTTAGGACGGGAGAGAACTAGTTTTCCCCCGTAAATCTCATGCAACGTGTTCAATTATGTAATCGGCCTTGTCTCATGGCCAGCACACTTAGACGCTGGGGCTATAATTGTACTCACCCTTACAGTCCGCTTAGAAAATAGTCCGCATCTACAGGCCAGTATGAGAGAAAACTTTCTTGCCACAAACGGGGAATTTACAATTCCCGAAAAGTTAAATATCGAGAGAGAGAGAGAGAGAAAAAGAGAGTGAGAGATAGAAATTAATTAGGCCCACATTTTGAAAGAAGATTCCTGTCCATTTACAACTAAAATGTGTAATTTTTAAGTGAACAAAGTAGAACTACAAGCAGAGACAGTGGAGTGTTTTCTTTCGTATCGATATTTTAGAAAACGTGTTATAAAACGTGCAACATTGATGACAGCACGCTAAAGACTGCTACAATGACAGCTTTTAAATGTGCCACAGACAGCTTTAGTCTGAACGTGTCTGGAAATAACCAGGTGACACTACAAACACCTTCTCAAATTCGGTTCCATCATCTTTGAAAAGCTGTAATTACAAGATTTGTTGTATATAGCGACATATCAACAGATCCTCCAAACATTATTCTAGAAATGCAAGGGATACTTGACAAAGGTTGCACTTGAACAGGAAACATAAACTTTCAGGTAAAGGTGAGAACATTCGATCAGGTGAAGATTATAGTTCCATCCGTGTAGTACTAATAAATACTAATAAATATGCTGAATATCACAACGGAAGCAGTTTCTCCAGATGTGTCTACGCACTCATTGTCCCTGGGAATCTCAGGGGATATACTCACACAGGAAACGTATCGTCTGCTCAATGAAGTTTTCAGCGGGTATATGTCGCTGCTCTTGTGCGTGAACTTGCCCCAAGCCTAGAGTTTACAAGTTTGAAATAAAGTAAAATATTAAACAGTGAAATAATGTAGATTTAAAAGACAATTCCTGTCTTTTAACAATAAAAATATGTAATGTTCCGACATTATTTGGCTCGTCATTTATTTTAATAATACAACTTATTTTTCCAGCTCCGTCCCCATGTCACTGCGGTGTGGCTGTCAGTGTACGGCGCTGCTTGATAATGATATGCGCCATGACATGAGGAGCGAGTGGTTGATTTGTTAAAGTCTGAGCCTCTCAAAGTAAAAGGTTAGGGTTAGGGTTAGGGTGTTGGTACGATGTCCTTTCGCGGCAGTACACGCCCCCTTCTGCCCGCGCTGCGGGTAGGCGCCTGGCCCCTAGGGCTCGTCAGGTCAGAATGTCTGACATTGTCCTCGTCAGGACGAGCGACCCAGTGATGTCACAGCAGCGGACAGAATGCAGCTTGTCAGCGATGTGGTACACAGGCGTGATGTGGTACACACGTGCGGTGTGGTACACAGGCGTGATGTGGTACACAAGTGCGGTGTGGTACACAAGTGTGGTGTGGTACACAGGCGTGATGTGGTAGATGAATGTGGTGTGGTAGTTGAGTGTGTTGTGGTACTTGCTGATATCTCTCCACGTCATTACCGACCCTCTATCAAAATCATGGAAGTGTTCAATGCAGTCATTTGCACATCGCTGTCCTGGTTGTCTTCAAACACGGATGGGCCCGTCAGTCAGAAGCACGACTCGTCACTAAGAGCACAATAATCTACCTGCTAGGGCGGGGCTCGAGTCGAGGGCACATGGGCTGCACACTGCGCCCGTAGCTCTGGTACCCGTACATGGAAAATACGTTCCAGACTTTTCGCTGAGTTTTCTAAGACGTTCATCCAGTTTCGAGATGTTCCTTGGCTGATTTTGGAAAGGTACATTTTGCTCGCGCCTTGTGTTTATAATGCCACACTTCAGCTTCACAGATGAAGATGTCATGGGGTTTCGTTCATGGTGTGGGAGGAAGAAGGGAAGCCATTCATTCTTGAGGTTTTGAGTGTTTCTGAAAACGTGTGTATATGGCTACCCGTCATTTACTGCACGTGAAGGTCGCGTTGTGCCGAGACACTGTGACCAGCCAGCGCCCTGACCAGAACGTGCGGTGGCAGCAGAACAAATCGATGAGCAAAACACAATACGACACATGTACGAACATTTTATTCTCTTTCGTTGGTAAAATATCTCAGTGTATTTAGGGATGCTTGTACGAAGTCCTCTCTGAGGCATGTTTGTATGTCACTGGGGAAACGTCACTCAGCAAACAGTGTTTGTATGTCACTGGGGAAACGTCACTCGGCAAACAGTGTTTGTATGTCACTGGGGAAACGTCACTCGGCAAACAGTGTTTGTATGTCACTGGCGAAACGTCACTCGGCAAACAGTGTTTAGGCGACACTGACGAGAACTCGGACGGAGTCCTTTCTCCCAGTGTCAACAAACCTGAAAAAAGAAGTTTGTTTTGTTCTTTCAGTATACATTCTTTCAGCTTAACCACGACTAGATATTCGCGCCGTTCACTGTTGACGCCGTGTTTACTTACTAAATGCGTTAACTTGCCTTTGATGGTCATATTAATACAATATTATTGCTACATGTCGTGCATTGAAGACAATTTTTTAAAAGTAAATCTTCAATACTGATATTAATTTTCCACAGGTCCCAGGTGTGTGATGTCTTGTGGGTGGTCATAAAGCCACATAGACACATCGCTAAAGCTAATGTCACATGTACACGTAAGCTGTGGGCTTTATCTTTGACTAGATGGTAGCCTTTGGCAGACTATGGTAGACTATGGTAGACTATGGTAGACTATGGTAGACTATGGCAGACTATGGCAGACTATGGTAGACTATGGTAGACTATGGTAGACTATGGTAGACTATGGTAGCCCTTTGGCGCCAGAAGCCTTGCCGTGAACATAAATCATAAATCACTGGGTTGGCTTTACATGAGCGTTCGTAGCTATTCTTTCGGTCATAGGGGTGGTGGTAAGGCCCATTCGCCCTGTAAACACACCGCGCGAAGTGTGCATGAAATGTGTTCTCGCGCGTTAAAAATCCACATTTTATTTATTTATTTTATTTATTTTATGTGCACGTTGTGAATAAACAGGAGGTAAGAACACTCGTGCAAGCCCGCCCAGGTCTTTGCCGCCTGACGTTAGTGTTAGCTTTAATCTACCTGACAACCGCAATGCCACATGCAGACCAACCAGTGGATCATTGAAGGAAGCATTACTTACTAATCAGGGTCTCTCTCAAACATAACTGAACTGTTCTATGGTTTACAAGAGATTTACACAGTATTCATGCTGCAAGAATTTATTCTATGATGGACAAAAGAATGTTACAGAAACTAAGCCATTCTATATAAGTAGCGAAATTCTGGTGTCTGCATGCGCCGCTGCTATAAAGGAAGCACAAGGTCCAATAATCGCAAAGAAGGACTTTCAAGCACAGTTTTATTTCAAAGTATTATTATGTGACATGATTAGAGACAAGTCACCTGACACAGTGACAAATTACTTCAGGTAGAAAAGACAAGTTATTTGAGACAGAAGGAATGAGCTAGACAAAAAGCACGCTGCTAGACAGTCACAAAGCCTTTAGGTTTCTGTAAACATTCTGTTCCGTTCAAGTGTTCACAACAAATGTCGAGAAACATTTTTAGAGTTCAAAACCAAAAAATTACCGACAGATACTTTGCCCGATGTACATCAAAGACTGTATACTACTTACATGCAGTCGCCAGATGTACATCAATGACTGTACACTACTTACAGGCAGTCATTGCTGTAATGTTTCCGTCCCTTTCGTTCAATCCACCGTCACAGCCCCCTCTCCATGCACCCTACCTTCTACGGTCGTACAAATGACCAACTAGGGCTGCACGCCCCAGTCTTTATTCATCCTGTTTGTCTCTGGTGGTGGCCGGATTAACCGTGGAACTGATTGACCTTGAAATTGTCTAGTGGCTGCTTGGACCTCTTCTCTCCCCCCCCCCTACTGACCGCTTCTCTTAGTGACTCATAGACGGGAGCCTGCCCTTGTGCTTTACGCTGACATCTGGCGGCTAGAGGCAGTTACTTCTTCCCAGCCTGGCCCTCACTCAGTCCAACTGCATCAAAAGTAAACAAAGAAGGCAGTCCTGTGGCTCATCCCCCACTGTGCCCCTCTGTCTTCTATCTCGCTACATCAGCCTTGGCTCTTCGTGGTCAACACTTTCAAAGTCCTACGGCCAAGCGAGCAAGCCCCAAGGGCTGGGCGTAAGCCCGAGCAAGCTTCTCTCTTCTTTTTGGTCTGTGTGTTTCTCCTCCTTCCCTCCAGACTCCAAGTTCTTCTTTTTATTTCTCCCTCTTTCAGTGCCCTCTACATCACATGATCCATCCCCTCACGTGCCCCTACCCTCGCAGGCTGCATCATGCGGGTATCCAACTGATGGCCTGTTGACAGGAGCTAGTTCCAGTGTTTAGGTTTCTCAAGTTCCAGAGTTCACCGACGGCTTGTTGCTGACGCAGCCGTGCTTGGCCGACATCATCCTGTCTACATAATGGACTGTCGTCACTGGCAAGTGGGTGCGCCAATCTGTGGGAAGATAGGTTAACCTCCAGTACACGTACCGTTCCCTGTGTGAGAATTAAATTTCCTTTTTTGTGCTGACTAGGCCACCCTACGGTCCACGAGTCACCTATAGTTTTAATAACAAACAATGCTGGTTTTACGCGTGCCAGCTCTCATTTTGTTGCATTGTATACATAGCAACACACCACAAAACTGCCTCATTGCCCACATGGTGTTTATATTCATTACATAGAGAAATCTGCGTTTGACACTTTTGCGCAGGACTACACTAGTGGAGACTTTCAAGATGGAATGCACAAGTCTGCGATTTTCAATGACAGTCCACTCTGACGCTAACCAGGCAAACCTCGGTAGACCTGATGCCAGCGAGTGCTTACCGCAAAAAATAAACAATGTTTTAAGAGGGTGTATAACAATGCCCGTCTTTGTCACGTGACTGCTGTTCATGCGCCATAGTCTGCGAGACTGCATGAACATTTTCTGTTTTCTCTGGCCTCTGTAGACCTGTTCTGTTTGGTTCTCATTCTAATTGTCGGGTCCGTCCTTTGCGTGTCATTCGTAAAGACATTGCCAAGGAATATTATAGGAATATTATGAATGGCAACCTGCAGTTGGTCTTTGTTATGGGCTCCAAATGCTGTTGTTCTGATATGATCATCGTCATGAAAAAAGGACGCGTTTAGTGTTTCGGCAGCTGCTTTAGTGTTTGCCACTAGTCCTATGGGGTGTTACTGGGAATGCAATATCTGTTACTGTGTCTTATCACAGTCGGGTATCATGTCATACAACAAGCAGCAGTTTGAAGCAAAGAGATGTCAGTCCTTACCGTGTCACTGTCAATCATCACGTTCATCGTGGGGTTATCACAGTATGTTATTGCGATTTCCTGTGTGTGACGTAGCAGTATGTCTGGCATATTAAAGGTGGCTTTCACAGCGTGTTACTTATTTGCGTGTTTGTCACAAAAAAAGAGCGGATGGACGTAGGGATAGATACAGACACAGGCACACAGCCAGCCAGCCAGCCAGCCAGCCAGCCATAATAAGGCAGGCAGGCAGCAGGGTGGGCAGGGCACCCAGTTCGCATCCGTTCAATAGAAGATATTGTATTTATTTCTGCCTCCTCTACAGCCGTGCAGTCTGCAATGCTAAATCGCCCACACAATAAGGATCCGTCTGACAACACAATAAACGTCAGCAACAAACAAAAAGAAGAAATGGAAATCTGAACGGAAGATGCAAAACTCGAGCACTGTGTGTTCAGTCGATGACCCAACGCTGTACCCATACGCCTACGGACCACAGCGGCAGGTGGTGTTCATTGTAACGATAAGAAGTTGCATTGTGACGTCTCGGGTCGTGCAGCTTCTTGTGGTTACAATGAACAGAATCGGCGAAGTGCTCTGTAGCTGAATGGTTAAGCCATTGGTTTTATGCAAGAAAAACAGGTGACTGCCACTTGGAGGAAAAACCTTTCTTAAATTTAAAACAAGGGAACTGGACCAAGCTAAGACATGACAAAGACGGGGCACTACCCCTTTATCAGGACGACACAAAAACGACGAAAAAACGACAACAATGAAAAAAGAAGAAAAAGACTTAGCTTCAGTAGATGTGGCGCATGTGACGTGCCGGCCGTACCTTAGCTTACTGGACTCGACTTCTCCAGAATTACTGGACAAACTTTTATGTTGATCTCGTAAAAATGTAGATTTTATTGAGCAATCGTCACCAAAATCTCGGCCGGCTACCTCCCTCACTACACTGCGCGCTCTCCCGACTGGCTGTTTTAGTGAGCCAATCAGGTCGACGGTAACAAGTTGCTCTTCCCCCTGATTGGGTAGGCAACGAGACGCCAATAAAAATCATAACAAAGCGTAACAAACTTATAGGAGCTAGATCGTATCTATGAAGTTATACTTGACTTCTAGTTGTGCTGTGCGCATGTGACGGAGTTTGAAATATCAGGAATCAATCCCTTCTTTGCACAGTGTATCCCCGAAACTATGAATCGACCAATATTTTCATACAAAATTTAAATTTAAAAGTCAGCCACGGTGGCTGCAAGCTTAGACTAGAACATCAAATTTCCTCCCTTTTTGTGTCAAAAACAGAAGTTTTCCGATGCCTGGGAAAATGTCGATGGTGTTCTGATAATGTTTCAAAAGTGTGCCAGCAGCAAGTGTTCAGTCAAGTAATGGCATACTATGAACACTTTAAACACGTACCACACATTTTACATACTATTTACACCTGTAGCACGCACTTTCTGTAACACTTTTTACATGTAATTAGCGTTACAAATATTTAGAGTGTATATACAATTCATCACCAGAAGGAAACAGAGTTTGATGTTTTAGTAGTGGGCTGAATGAGCCAATAATTTCACAACACCCAGTCAACCGTGTAAACAGGCGCCACGTAAGTGGAAAACGTGTGGTGGTGAGACCTGATACCGTCATCTACGGTCCTCTGGTGCCTCGCACTTGAGCACATCGCCAGATCGAAAGTTGGTGTGGCGTCTCTGTAGGTCAGAAAAAAAACATTTGTAACAAACGTGTGTGCTACATGCGAACGAGACAATTCCTAAATGCACAATGTAAATAAGAAGTGTTCGAGTTAGAAAACTTATTTGTTACCGAAACAGAACTCATTTTGGGTCTTCTCAAGCTGGCTAAAATCCAGCAGCAATGAGGAAACTGAAATCCGCTGTGCACAAAACCTGCCTTATGTACTGTCACTTAACCCACTTGGTCAGCTGAGGGGATAAGCAGAAACCCGTATGTTTCTCTAAACAAACCTCAAGTCGTAAAACGCGAATGCCTGAGCTACAAGAGCGACATACACAACATAGAGGGAAAAACCACGCTCCCTTTGGAACCTGTTGTATATTATTGGGTGTGAGCGAGAGTCTGTGTTGATCGTTTTCTATAAGTTCAGAAAATATTTCAAAACAACTTGCATGTGCCATTATACCCCCCCCCCACACACACGCGCGCACGCACGCACGCACGCACGCACGCAAACAGTATGTCACCAGTACCATTATAACCACATACACCGCCAGCACCAGTATTTCTATATAATCTCGATCATTTGTTTGAGACACTGAGATATATATATATATAATCCCCGCCCCCCACCCCCATCCCCCCAAACGCATATGAAAGCACACCGGCACACTTTCCTCCATCCTCCCAGCTACCTCCCAGCTCCGCCCCCCCCCCAAAAAAAATGAAAAAAACTGTCTGCAAGATAATAATTTCTGTGGTCAACAAATGTGAAAACAATTATTGTTTCAGGATGGAGTAACGACGGAGGTGCAATTTGCATGAAAATATTTGTCAGTGGAAAATAAAATTGTGGCTCTCTCCATGTCCACAAACTTGGTGAATTGTGTAAACAAGTATTTTTTCCCGATTAATGTGCATGGCAGCTGGAGCGAGTGTGTTAACAATGCCCCCTCTTTAAAAAAACATTTTCCAAAATTTTAAAGTAAATTAAATATTTGGACAGAAACAGCCCCACCCCTACTCTCTTTGTTCTCGCTCTCTTTACTTCCCCGCGTCTCTATCATAGAGAGAGAGAGATAGGGGGGGGGGGCGGGGAGCAGGGATGAAGGTTGTGAGAATCTGGAAAATGAACAAACGTCCATTTATGAGTGCGTGCGTGTGAGAGGGCTGGGATTTGTGTGTCGATGTGTGGTGTGTGTGTGTGTGTGGGGGGGGGGGCAGTAATTCTATGCTCGAAGCTTGCTCATAGTTTCAAGTGTTAAACAGCCCAAGGAAATTTTCTAGAAATATTTTGGACAAAGAAACGAAAGCAGAATGATTATCGGTAGTAGGGGGAAAAGATTGAGGATTTGCATTGAGGAGAGAATATTCACAGTGATTACAGGGATCGAAAGCGCCGATGTTTTCCCCAGAATTAAATACGCCTTCCCGAGAAGTGGAAAGTAGATACACTTCTTTGTGGTGGTGCAGGTCCATCTCCTAGCGCTGACGAAATTCTTCGGCGAATAGGCCTTCGATTTCTTCTCTCACCATTTCTCGCTCGCGCAGCACTGGGCTTCGTTTATATAGAACGTCCGGCCACACAGCAGGGTGGATGAAATGTTGCCCTCTTATCTGTACTTCGACTTGAGAAATACTTCCCAGTCGGCACTAATGACTACAGTCAACCAGTATTCCAAAATGTTTCAGGCATGACATTGGATAAGGCGGACGACATAATAAGTTATTCTACGTTACAACTCGTAGACAAAGTCTTTAACAACTATTTCGCGCTCCTGCTCAGCGTCGTGGGTATTGGCACCAACGTCTTCAACTGTCTGGTGTTCAGCCGCCAGGGACTACGACAGCGAGTCAATCTCTGTTTGTTCTTACTGGCCCTGACAGACTCCTCTCTTTTCTTCTGCATTTTCCTTGTCCCCGCAGTTCGGTTTGTTATCGATGTGTACGACCTGTCCTTTGGGCAAGAATTCGCACTGAAAGCAATGGCCTATGGACTAGGCGTGACGTACGCGCTGAGAGCGACCTCAGACCTCATCAGCATGATCATCGCCGTCGACAGGTGTCTGTGCGTGCTTCTTCCTCTGCACGTCACGCGCCTCGTCCGCACGCGCACGATGGCCGCGCTGGTGGCTGCAGTCTGCCTCTGTTTCCAGACCTGCTACGTCGTGCTGCCCTTGAAGTTTACTGTTTCCAGGTATTACATCAATTCCACCGGCGCGTTTCAGTGGAAATTCGCTCAAACAGAAATCGGAATTAAATATGGTAGGATTTTGGAGAACGTGTCTGATTCGTTCCTGAGTGTGTCATATCCCGTCCTGAACTTCTTCATCGTATCCATAGCAACCGCCGTGACTGTGTGGAGGCTGCGGTCGGCCAGACGGTGGCGAGAGAAGACCGCCTCCACCCGCACGGAGTCCAGAGACCGTCAGGCAGCTGCTGCCCACATGCTGGTCCTCGTCTCCTGTCTCTACATTGGCACCATGGCTCCTTACGTCACTTCCGTTGTCGTCCGACTTGTTTTCCGAGACTTTTCGCCGTACGGCCGGTACTCCAATTCCTACGTGGCTCTGACCATCATCGTGAACCAAGTGTCATTGATCAACAACGCCTTCAACTTCTGTGTGTACCTGGCGCAGTCGTCAGGCTTTCAGCGTCATCTTCGCGAGGCGCTGTGTTGTGGTCAGAACGGAAGTCCACCCGCCCATCTGCCAGATTTGTCCACGAAAATGTTGTCAACGCCTTCACGATACTGAGAGCGCGGGACCGTTGTTGGGGTTTGTTGCTGCGTACTCACATCGTGAAGACCGTCTGCGAGTCGTGCCGAGGCCTTTGTCGACGTCATGAGATCGTCACTGGCCACGATTCCCTGCATCCCGCAGTTTGAGAAAAATAATGAAAAATAATGACGGAAGTGAGACGCATGACGTAACTGCTCACAGGTCAGGACATTACATCTCCCCCACACTGAATCTCATGACGTAACTGCTCACAGGTCAGGACATTACATCTCCCCCACACTGAATCTCATGACGTAACTGCTCACAGGTCAGGACATTACATCTCCCCCACACTGAATCTTATTACGTTTTACAATCTGCTGTTTGGAAAACTTAGTGCAAGAAGAATTGTCGCTTATCTATGTTCCAAGAGGATGTTACAAACTAATTGTTGGCTTTTGTGTCTCATTATAATAGCTTTTAGGTCTTATATATCCGCTCCTGCCGCCATTTGGTGAAATCCTCTATTTCTTGCAAAGTTCTTGAGAAATTAAAACTTTGAACCCTTCGTGGCCAGATACGTTCTTGGTGCTACTGTTGCAGTTTTGCATCCCTGACGACAGAAACTTTCTCGTTGTTCCGTCCTGCGAGTATGTAATACAACTTAGTTTTAACAGGTACAATCAGTACATCTCGATAGTACATTTAATAACATCAAACTGCTCTTTGGAAGTTAATATTTATCTTTGCTTTATTCTTAGGGTTTTAAGAATCTGGAGTCTATCAAGAGACGAACCCCCAGAATATCTTGTGTCAGTCTTGATGTCCGGGGAATAGTTATCTTCTCATAGACAGCTGACAACGAAGCCGGAAACAGGGAGGGAAACAATGGCAAGAGGCCTCCTGCCTTAAGGTCAGGGTGTTGGTGACTCGCGTCGTCGTCGTCGTCTATATCGTTACAATCATTGTCACGATCATCATAGTTGTCATTATACATGACCCTGAGGCGATGACCTTTAGCCTTCCTAGAGTCTTGACGTTTTTGTCAGTCCAGGTCAGCAGCACAGGTGAGTTTTGTTGCCAAAGTTGCACCTGTCAGTTCTAAACATTCCTTCCTTCTGTTTGTCGCAGGCATAAAATTTCTCCATGGCGTCTCCTTGTTTCGGTCACTAGTGGCGTCTTGTTGCCAAGGTTACACCTGTCTCCGTGTTTCGGTCACTAGTGGCGTTTTGTTGCGAAACACCTGAAGCATTCATTCCTTTCTTGAGCGGTGTCACTGATATTTCTTCTGGCCAAGGACGCACATAGTCACACACGTTCACAAACCCAAGGACACGCGTGCAAGCTGACATACAGTAAAATAGATATTACACGAAAAGACAAGTTCATGGCGGTAGTCTGAGCCAAAATCTTGAAATGTGAGTTTGTTGCATTTTTGAGCAGCGCTGTAACGTAACGTCTGCTTACAAAATCATTTTACAGCCCGATGACCTCAGGTGTTTGATGTTTTTCTCAGCAAGCTTTTAACATCAGGAGTTTGGATTCCTGGATAAACACGGTTCAGTTTCCTACTGGTTCATCTTTGTATACCTTATTCTTTCAGAGGGGGGGGGGGGCGGGCGGCTAAGTTTATTTTTATCACTTGGAGATTGTGTGTTGTAGTATAACAGGAAGAGGTAAGATACAAAGTGATGACGGAGGGGTGTAGCAGTCCTATTTCGCACGACTTCCCTCTTGGGGCTCCATAACAGTAGCGCTGTCTGGTGGTCAGTTTTTTGTAAACCTACGTGTTCCGAGTTTGATAACATCGCTTATGTGCGAACTTATACGTTCTAACACACTGAAGTAGGCCGTGGGAGGTTTGGGAAACGAGCGCCAAGCAAAGAATAAATTCGATTGCTTATCGTCTGCCTGTCCTCGTCCACTTCTGTCAAACTACTCCTTGGTGTTCGTCCTTACCGTGTGCTCTCTGTGACCAGACAAGACGTCCGAAGAGCAGATAACGTAACCGTTCTTCAGGACAAACAGACACATTGCCTCAGTCGTCAGAAGATAAAGGGGGTGAAAAACGAGCGGATTAACATCAGTGTAACACCGTAGACTTTGGGATGAAGAAGGACGACAGCAAACTTGCATACGATGCCCTCAACAATCTCACCAGACGCAGAACAAGTCCAGTGTTAGTGTGTTTCAGAACGATGAAGGACAGCTCTTGACAAAAAAGTTCGGCAGTCCTAAGCAGATGGACTGAATACTGTAATGAGTCGTACAACTTCTAGTTCAAGGCCAGTTGCAGCCTGCTTGACAGCAACATAGTCCAGAAATTACCAGAGACGTTGCCTATAATCAAGTAGGAAGCAGAAGGCCTTGCCACCGCAGAAATTTCAAATCTCAGCAAGTGATGGAGGCGCAACAACATCAGCTTCCCCACCAAGATCAATGCCACAGACCACCGATGTGGCTGCCTGCCCAATAGTACGAAGGACCAGGTACCATTACGCCTAGCGAGCGAGCAAGTGATTGGGTGACAGAGTAAAAATTGAATAAACAAGACGGGGAGTCTTTTGCTGATCATAGAGTGGCGTCATCTTCGCGTTTGTGGAGCCGAGGGGTGAATTTAACGAACACAACCATCCTCACGTGCATGGTGCGCGAGTGGAAGGGTGACAAGCGAGTTGTACAAAGCCACAGTCGTCGCCATCCTTGCTGTGGTTGAAAGATGGACTTTGACAACTAAGTTAGGAAAGAAAATCGAAGCTTTTAAGACCAAATGCCGGAAGCTCTTCAAAATCTCCTGACAGAAATTTCTATACTTGGACATTTTCTGACAATAAACGCACAAAGTCACTGTTTCCGGGCTTTAGCTTCTACCGGACAAAACAAAAAAACACGAACGACAAACAGGTAAAACGAACACCACCACGGACACCCATTTCAACTGAGCGAGAACCTAAAGAAAGACAGGAAAGATGTTTGCTGAGTTCAGCCTGGACATCGACACCAGCCCATCACACAGCGGAACCTTTTGGACCCTTCATGAAGAAAGACGAAGTGAAAAAAAAATGTTTGTCAGAAACAATCGCGTTTATCTGTCACGAACACGTGTGTTTATCTGTCAGGAACAGGCGCGTTTATCTATTAGGAAAACTAGTCTTCATCTTTCAGGAATACGTGTGTCTGTCAGGAACACGCGTTTATCTGTCAGGATCACTCGCGTTTATGTCAGGAATAAGAGGAAAGTAAGTGAGTTAGTCAATGACATTGCAGGTTATCCAGTTTTATCCATGGGTTTTCTGCAGTTCACCTCTCATCATGAACACACCCATCTCTGCTTCACCAGAAACTGCACGTGCTGTGCGTGGAGACTTGTATGCGTGTATCGGTGTCTGTACCCTCTTTTAGAACATGCAGACAACATTTTAATATTTTTAATATTGCTTGTAGTTCTCCCAACTTGGAATTAAAGAAAAAAAATAATTGTTAGAAGCAAATACCCGAGTCTGGTTAACCTTTATGTAGACATACCTGCAAACTAATGTACACAAAACAGTTTGGTCTAAGCACACACCACAACTCGTGTCACGTGTGGAACAACCAGCATGTTATGTGTCACGCCCACAGGAAGAGACGATGTTATGATGATGTGAGGTCCTGCACTACAAAAATGTGTGCATGTATGCGTCTGTGGTTGTATGCGTCTGTGGTTGTATGCGTCTGTGCGTGTATACGTGTGTGCGTGTGTGCGGGTATGCATGTGTGAGTGGGTGTTTTAATGTTTTTATGTGTTTGTGCATGCCTGCGTGTATGTGTGTATGTGTGTAAGTTAAAGTGAGTGTGTGTGTGCTTCACCAAAAACTGCACGTGCTGTGTGTGGAGACTTGTATGCGTGTATCGGTATCTGTACCCTCTTTTAGAACATGCAGACAACATTTTAATATTTTTAATATCGCTTATATAACTGTGCGTTATAACTGATTGCCTGCCTGTGCAGATTGTAATCGATGTTTAATTGTTTCTGCAAATCTTCAAGCACCATAAGATACAGGAAGCGGAGAGAATCCAACTCCACATTACTATTGTTGAACCCGTCCTAGTGTTTTTGTCACAGTGTTTACCCAGAGAAAACGACCTACTGTCCACACAACAAAATCTGAATTTGCGTTCAGGTAAATTATACAATGGAGATTTATCCTGAAGACATTTTCGTTTCAAATTAAAAGTCCTTTGTTTTAAGGATGGCACAGACATTAAGTTGGTCAATCAATGGTGTTTGTACATGAAAGTATCAATATTCTCAGAATAACTGTTTCTCGCCATACATGGAGTTCAGCATCGTCATACAGAAGTTATAAACAGCTCTGGTACGTCATTAGATTTCAGACAGATTTCAGCAGCTCTTGGTCACGATAATGAATTCGACCACATTGTTCAACATTCTCAGTGTCTCGGATGCGAGTTGGGACGGTGCAGGTGACGTAATAAGTTATTCGACACTAAAACTGATACACACAATCTTTAACATCCACATCGCCAGCGTGATCAGTCTTATCGGAGTGCCGACCAACGCCGTGAACTGTCTGGTATTCTGGCGCCTCGGACTGCGAGACCGCGTCAATCTGTGTTTATTCTCACTGGCTCTCGTAGACCTGTCGATCTTACTCTCCAATTTCATCACTGCCTTCCCTCAGCCTTTCATCGAGTTGGTGGACAGAGCGTTACAACTGGAATACGTGATGAAATCACTAGCGTATTTCGTCGGCGTGACGCACGGTCTGCGAGCGACCTCAGACCTCATCAGCATGATCATCGCCGTCGACAGGTGTCTGTGCGTACTTCTTCCTCTGCACGTCACGCGCCTCGTCCGCACGCGCACGATGGCCGGCGTCATTCTCGCGTCTTTCCTCTTCCTGCAGCTGTGTTACGTCGGGCTAACCCTTAGGTTTACGGTCGTTCAAGTTTACGTCAACTCTACGGGCACGTTTCTATGGAAAACCGTACCAACAGACATGGGGATAAAACATGCACGTTTTCTGGACGCCATCACCAGTACTTTCTTAAGCATCTGCCTTCCCGTCTTTAGCTTCGTCATCGTATCCATAGCAACCGTCGTGACTGTGTGGAGGCTGCGGTCGGCCAGACGGTGGCGAGAGAAGACCACCTCCACCCGCACGGAGTCCAGAGACCGTCAGGCAGCTGCTACCCACATGGTGGTCCTCGTCTCCTGTCTCTACATCGGCACCATGGCTCCGTCTGTTGCTTCAATTATCGCTCGACTTATCGTCCCTGACTTCTCGCCGTACGGCCGCTACTACAACTTGTACATGTCCATCATATCGATTGCAGACCAACTTTCCTTTGTCAACAACGCCGTCTGTTTCTGGGTCTACCTGGCACAGTCGTCACGATTTCGCGACGACCTCCGTGCTGTGTGCAGCTGTGGTCAGAATAAACACAGCTCCCCATGCAGACCTTCGACTACAGCGGCTTCAGCGTGTCTGGCATCTTAAGGTGCTAATGTCGTTCTTGTGATCAGGTGTCGTCCCGTCTGCAGACTCCTTAATTCGGCGGTGCTGACGATACGATCTTATAAACCACGCGGCCATCGTACTACGGTACTGACAGTATTATAAACCACGTGGGCATCGTACTACGGTACTGACAGTATTATAAACCACGTGGGCATCGTACTACGGTACTGACAGTATTATAAACCACGCGGCCATCGTACTACGGTACTGACAGTATGATCTTATAAACCACGTGGGCATCGTACTACGGTACTGACGGTATGATCTTATAAACCACGTGGGCATCGTACTACGGTACTGACGGTATGATCTTATAAACCACGTGGGCATCGTACTACGGTACTGACGGTATGATCTTATAAACCATGCGGCCATTATATTGCATCCTATGGGGACCTGTATGGCTCTGCAGGTAAACCTGCCGGCTTGCGTGCGGAGTGCTTCTGGTTCAAATCCAGGAGTGGCCAAAGATTAACAAAAATTATTTAACGGTCATTTTCAAGAAACAAATAATCAACGGTGACACAAAGAGCTACAAACTGTAAAAGATTATTTCTTGGGTGTGCAGACTCCAGTCATCCATCCGCCGCACATCAAGCTGCCTGAACTTTACTGGGTGATATGTTATGGGTTCGACTGGATGAAATTTGCTGAATTCTGCTGGTTGAAATTTTCTTAATTCGAATGGGTGAAATTTCTCGCAGCAGATGAAATGCCAGAATGGGTTAGTATTTTAACTAATAGTTGAGACTAGTTAATAATATTGCTTTGAGTACGAAAAGGCGTTGACCAACTTGTAAAATTATGATCAACTGGCGGAATAAAAGAAAAGCCAGCTTGGATACGTAAAGATTTGCACTGTCCCCAGGAAAGACTGGAGGGTTACAACTGGGTTTTCATTATATTCCTCCCTCAGGAGCTAACTCTACACAGTTAAGACAGCTGTTGGGAAATTCTATTTGCGAGGAAACAACAGAAGTAGCGTCAGGAGCATTATCTTTGGCAGGACCTCCATCACCAAGACAGGTGTAGTCGCAGGTCCTACATGGTGGTCCTTTGCTGTTCCAATATTTACCTATAGCTTACCTCGCCGAATCATAGTGAGAGATTAGTAGTGACAGATCCGCGGTGAGAGATCCGCGGTGTGAGATCCGTAGTGAGAGATCCGCAATGAGAGATTAGTAGTGACAGATCCGCGGTGAGAGATCCGCGGTGTGAGATCCGTAGTGAGAGATCCGCGGTGAGAGATTAGTAGTGACAGATCCGCGGTGAGAGATTCGCGGTGAGAGATTAGTAGTGACAGATCCGCAGTGAGAGATTAGTAGTGACAGATCCGCGGTGAGAGATCCCCAGTGAGAGATTCGCAGTGAGAGATCCGTAGTGAGAGATCCGCAGTGAGAGATTAGTAGTGACAGATCCGCGGTGAGAGATCCGTAGTGAGAGATCCGCAGTGAGAGATTCATGAGAAGTTGTCACCTATTTTGCATGTGTCTTCTCTGGCGGGAATAGATTTGTGTCCACAGACCGGCAATGGCCGTGAAGCATAATGTCACGTGGTTTGTCGCTCAATCTGCCTAGATGTGGGTCTTGTTACTTCTGTTGCAGGTTTTATTAACAGAGAAGAACATACTGTGTACTCACAATTAGGCCTCATCGTCTGGTTATTCTAGGAGTGGTCGGTCCTAGGCATTGCAATGAGGTCGATGTTACCAAACCAGCCATATCTGCCGTCTGTGTATGGGCAGGTTATAATGTCGCCAACCTTCAGGAGCAAGGAAAACTACTCATGTACAACGGCAAATTATTTTCGTCTTTTTAATAAATAAATAAATAAACAAACAAACAAATAAATAAATAAATAAATACTCAACACATGGAATGTTCAGTCCTGGAATATTTGTTGCCAAAACGGTTCAAAGGAGTCAACTGCAGAGGAGCATTAAAATCAGTTAGCCTCAGAAACTGCAACCCAAGTTTTAATAAAGCCTGAAAAATACCAACCCTCTCCATGCCATCCCTCTCTAAGGTTAACCCTTTTCACAACTCTGAAACTGACTTCTAGTCATCGGTTCAACCTTTTCGTTTCTTCTCTAATCCTCTGATGGAAGTGTTGGCAAGACGCCGTGATTACGAGTTTTCACGCAATCCTCTCAGCTTTGCTTCAGGTACTGGTAATATTCTGCAGACGCGGTTTATTCTTCGCGTCAGAGATTGTTGCTGTCCAGTTGGCGCTGACCTCTGGGTCATCAGAGGACAGGTCACTCTACGAGAAAGTGACATTTCCATTGTCCATAGTCTTGTGGCAGAGTACTTCTGGGTGTGTCTATTAATTAGTCTTGTGTCAAGGTAATTCTGTGTCGGTGAAATAGTCTTCAGGCAGAGTAATTCTTAATGTCTATTAATTAGCCTTGTGTCAAGGTAATTCTGTGTCGGTGAAATAGTCTTCAGGCAGAGTAATTCTTAATGTCTATTAATTAGCCTTGTGTCAAGGTAATTATGTGTCGGTGAAATAGTCTTCAGGCAGGGTAATCCTTAATGTCTGTTAATTAGTCTTGTGCCATGGTAACTCTAAAGGTGTCTATTAAAAAGTCCTGTAACAGGGTATTTCTAAGTGTGTATATGAATAGTCTCGTGTCAGGGTAATTTTGTGTCTATTACCTAGTCTTGAGGCAGAGTAATTCTAAATGTCTGTTAATTTGTTTTGTGGCAGGATAATTGTGTTTATTAATCAGTCTTGTGGTGGGTAATTCTAAGTGAATATTTAATCATTTGAATGTTACTTCCCCAAATATGAACTAATTGCTTGGCTTGTCCAATACTAAAAAAAAAGTGAGATATGAGATACAGATCGGGATGTCCATGAACCCTCACGTCAACTAGATGAGATTTTGTCCATGATATTTATATATATAGAGAGTTGTGTATGGTAATGTAATGACTGAAACTGCCACAGCAAATTGCTATACAGGTTAAGTTAATGTTTTTAGACACATTTGTTCAAATAAATTAAAATGTGGGTGGTAATTTATTGTGAAAGAAGTAAAGCGACATTATTTCAAATACTCATCAAGATTCAGGAAGCTGAAACAGAACTATCCATTTTATAATAATGAAACATCTTGCCTTCTCAGGGAAAAAAACCAGCGTCAAGAAAGTACTGAATATTTCATCGTTTGCAATGTTTCGTCCGTTGTAATGACAGGAAGACGCCGTCTGTCCGCGAAGAATTGTGTGCTACTGCGGGTACAGCTGTACGCGTTTCCAAGGTACATAGGCCACGTATTCCATGGGAAGTAACTCCTCTCATTTCTCCTGTCCCTTGGTACTTAACTCTTTGCATTCACCTCTGGTCGAGGTTCGTTCACTGTGTTTGTCCCGTTGCTTTGTTTCCTCCAATCTATGTGATGTTTTAATGTTGTACACAAGAATATAAGGCGTACACTATACTTATATTATCAGCGTACACTATGCCTATATTATTAGCGTACACTATGCCTATATTATCAGCGTACACTAAGCCTGTATTATCAGCGTACACTATGCATATATTATTAGCGTACACTATG
>SMGT01013385.1:0-29166 GCA_004794575.1 Lanistes nyassanus
CCATTTATGTCTTTAGGTATGCTGGTTGGCTTGAATTTGTAGGAGGGAGGGAGGGAGGGAGGGACAGAGGCAGAGAGAGAGAGAGACGGAGGCCGAGAGACAGAGCGTGCTGGTGAGTACTAAGTCAATCGAAACGAAAATGTTTTAGCACACTTCGAAGTTAAGGAAGAGGAACCTGACGGTGACTGCCCTTGGTAAGGAGCGGGGGATGTCAGAAAAAGCATCCAAGTGTGAGCTTCGGCGGAGTCATGTTCTGGACACATGCCAGTTTATAGTTATAGCTAAGTGATTATTAGGGTTTCTATGTCAATTTATCTGGCACGTTCCCGCGACGACACGCCTATGTGCGCACGTACGCATACAGTGGATAAAGAAAAGATTGTTAGGTTGGGTGGGGGGGGGGGCGGGGAGGGAAAGAACACGGTAATCCTTATGAACCAAATGAACCCCCCCTCCTAAGAAATTGTATGCGACGCGTCCGCGACTGGGGCCTAGAACACGACCGAAATGGGAACGAACAGCACGGTTGGTGACGACGACGACGACGGTGTTGGTGTTGGTGGTAGTGGTGGTGGTGGTGGAGGAGGTGGTGGTGGTGGTAGCAGGCAATAGATTTGCATGGAAATAGGAATTACCGCAACAGCTAGCGAGACTACAGAGAAAATAAAGCGCACTTGTTCATATTTCTAGGCTTATAATTTCAGACTGCATGCAAGATGGTGCTGCTCTATGACCAAAGAACTCTCTGCCTAACGCCCTAACACTTTCTTCCATTCAACACACAGCAGTATGTGTTTAAACATCATATCTTATAAACCAAGCAAACAGAACAAACACATAAACAAAACAAGTAGTTTTACACTTCCAACTCCTTTACACGACTTTGTCTCCAGTCAAAGAAAATAGACACATCCCCACTTCACAGTTAAGCACAGTTTTTGTTCCAGACTACAGTCTCTGTAAAACGGGCAAAAGGTCAGTTGTCAGTGGGTAGGTTTTCCTTCTCTTTGTCAACACATCTTCTGACTCCTCGCTGGTGAGGGAAAACAGCCATTGAACACCAATCACCTGTATGAGTTAATATTGTTGGGACCACAGGAACAGCGTTTCCATGCATACGACGCCAAAACCTAGTTTCTTCCAACTTGGGCTTAGGATCTTGTGCCGACACAGTAGCAGACCATTTCCATCGCCTGCTCGCGACTTCAGTGCAGACTGAAAACACCTGCAGACGTCTTACGCCCAAATATCCTGTGAGAGGACATCTTCAGTGAAATCTACAGTGAGGGCTTCGTTAGCCTGAACTCCTGTGAAGAAGAGCTGCTGTGGTGAGACGTACGTGTCTTGTGGTACAAGTCTGCTGAAGGCTGAAGGATTCAGCTGCAGAATTGAGGTGTCTCGTTGTACTGGACCTGTGGAAGTCTAGTATCAACGGCACGTGGCTTGAGTAGACCAGTTGCATAGCGCAAGGGACTCTGCGAGGGTGTTTGATCCTTCCAGACTGGCGTGAGACTCTAGCAGCATGTGTTCCTCTGCTGTGGAAAACCTCTACGCTGAACGGGCGGGAGAGGACTGCAGAATGTAAAGGAGGGAGACCGAAGACTGCGGACAAGACAACCGTCTGAAGCAGGGGTCCAGCCTTACAAGGAGGCTGCCTGTAACTGAGCTCTTGGCGTGTGTGATCGTCAGCATCGAAGTCTGCTGTTACGGGGAGGTGTTCAAGAGGTCTTCAGGGTATCTACTTGTGAACATATCCAAGGAAGGAGCGCTCCAATGTACAGACTGTCGTGCGGACTGTAAGAAGCATTCGGGAACGAGTGTTGTGTTCTGTGAGTGTTGTGCATCACGTGGTCATTCTTTTCTCGTATGCAAAGGCGGGATTAAGGTACGTGGTTTGTCATTGTGTTTAATGGCGAGGCGGATGATGTAGGTTGGTATCAGATGTTATAGTAGACCTAGCTGAAACAGAAGGAAATTGCAGGACCCCTAGAGTTGAAACGAGGTGTAACATATATTGTCTTGATTGTAAATACTCGCTGTTTATATCAACAATACATTCTTCTTTTTTGTGTTCACTGTCTTTTGTTGTTCTTTATGGGAGACTGTAGGTGGTGGGGGCTCGGCCATATGATTAAGAAATCATATTAATTAATGTTAGTAATACAGTGATAGTTCCACCTACGCATATGTCACACTCTTGACGGTGGTCGTGTGAGCGAGAATAGGAGACGACCCATCAAGAGCACAAAGAAATCTCCCAGGTATGACACCCAGGCTTTCGACTTGAACGAGAGCGAACAGTTCCACGGCTCCTCTACACAATTCTCATCACAAACAGCTCCGAGATGACTGTTGCTGATATACATGCGACATGATGGGCCGTACCTTAACTTACTGGACTCGACTTCTCCAGAATTACTGAACAACTTTGATGGTGATCTTGTAAATATAAAATTAATTGAGCAATCGTCACCAAAACCTTTACTGCCTCAGGTCAATGATTTCTACACCAGAGGATGACGCTATGAAATAATGTGAATAACTAGAGAAATCTACCGAGGGAAAAGATTCTCATACTCTGACACGTTCGCTCCGTCTCACACGGGCAAAACACTTCTAGCTCAAGAGCCCCCACCCTCGTAAAAGACACAACTGCAGCGAACCGTTATTCAACATATATTTCAAACACTAACTGACTCGACAACATTCAAATATATCTACTGCAAAACGGCCTATGATCCCGCTCTATACACAAATACAATAAGTGACTGACAACAGAGCTCCTACTCTTGTCACTACTGAAACAACTACTTCTGCGATACACAACTCTGATGCTGTTCCATGACCCGACAATGAAGCTGTGACACCGCTACGACCAGCACTTCCCTCTAACTCCTCTTGGCTTTCGCCCGGCCACTAGCTTGTGACGTCTCCTGTCTCCGACAGGATAAAACCACATATCTTAATCAACCCTAGTCCCAGACTCTAAGATAGATATGGCAGCGCAGTCCTTATGTCACAACCAACAGTCACTTACTCGTCTATTCCGTAGGCCTGTCGGCGAAATACAACCCAGTGTATTCAGCGTGATTGCTAGCTGCTGCTCCGATGTCCTGGCTAAGATAGCGAGGGCCAGAGGTCCGTGGGTCTACACGTGTCCGCTTCTTTTGGTCCTACTTATCTCTATACGTCCACTCACGCTTTCCCAAGCTTAAGTACTATGCGCCCTCACGCCTTAAACTCGATTAAACCAGTTCTGGCCGGCCTAGAGCAGCTACCCACATAGCGTCCACCTAGCAGGTGTCAAGAGAGGGAGGGGCGAACAGGCTTACCTAGGAGTGACATGTGACAATACAGTCGGTGGTCGTATGATAACAGAGAGACAATAATGTCTTTTACTTTATTGGTCAAGCTTAAATATTTTCAGAACCCCGATCATGTTAAACTAAGGCCTGGCACGCTTTCTGAGAGCAAGGGACGGAGGTGGGGGTGGGGTTTCGCCTGTATCCGGGCGGGTACTTTTAACCTCGCTACAACTAGACTACGTTCGCACAATTGTTTCTCAAAACCTCGCAACTGCCACTCGTTTATTCTCGATATAGTTCACTAACCACGTTATTTTCTCTTGCCCTATGACAACGACGACGACGACGAAGCTTATGGCGGCAGCGGTGGAGGTGGTGACAGTGGTGGTGGTGGTGGAGCTCGTCAACTTGAAGAGCAGCAGTTTTCCATCATCTTCAAGATCCACAAACGAAGCGCAAGGCAAGTGCCCCTTGCAGGGTGAAAATGCTGTCGAGAATGACGCCCACTGGTCCCAGACGCGGCTGAGACAAGAGTAGTCGTGTGGGCGAGAGCGTGCCATAGTCCCGCTACACGCACGTTCGCAGACGTGGGGGGTCTTGTTTTGGACAGGAATCTTTCCTAGACGTAGCGGTCAGACCACATCATGGCTTGTCTGAGGGATCGACTTAGGGAAACTAATAGCTACAGTGTCGGTTTTTGTACACAGCCAGCCGCCCTGTCATAATTACCTTTCCACTCATTCGCTAACGACCATATCGCACACTAGAGTCAAAAGGAAAAAAACCCCTATTGTACATAAGAGTTAAAAGGCCATCGTATATCAGAGTCTAAAAGCCATCGCCCACTAGACTTCAAAAATCAAGATGATCAGGCGACGGACCAAAAAGTGTCCGATGTTTGCAGCTGCCAGCGTTTGGCAGCATCCGGGAACTGTTCGTCACGTCTCCACGGGGTGTGTGTGTGTGTGGGTGGGTGTGTGTGTGTGTGGGGGTGCTTTAGCGTGCTACTAGCGCGGCGAGGATCCTGGGCTCGGAGCTCGTCTTGACGGGTGTCCTTTCTTTCTGGATGTTGCACCCGTTTACAAGGTTGGTGTATGTCACAACTTTCCATATTCCTCTTTCCTCTCGCTTCTCCCTAAGCAGGACCACCTCGCTAACGGTGCGTCCATTACCGAGTGTGAGGTCGGCGGTTCGCGCCCCGGCCGAGTCATACCTAAGACTTAAAAATTGACAATCTAGTAGTTGCCCTGCCAGAGGCCAGACAGCAGCCCCATGTATGGGAGCACGTAAACGTCTTTTTAAAAAAAGCAGTCCTGATATGCACTTCCTATGCGACTGCACGTTAACCAGTAAAAGCCACACACTGAAACCTCCCCAAACACTTTACAGCCTTCCCCACTTTTCATCTGTAACCACCACTGTAAGACAGACTTCATTTCTGAGGCGGTGTTATGCAATCAACTACAATTTTGAAAAAAATCCCTAAGCAGGCACGCATTCACTCAATAAAATTACCCGTCCACCCTTTCACCCACTCACCCTTTTGGACACTCCTCGCTCTCTCGACGGCACAATAAACAAGCAAATAAAATAAAATAACATGACGGGTGTAAACAAGAAATCCCCGTTAGCACACATTTTGAAAACGGAGGAGGAGTACTCGATGGCATGACTGAATTTCAACACAAATAATATCTGGTATCGTGACGTCACGTCCCGTCGTAAACCTCGATGCATATCACATGTCTGGTGTCGGCTCGTTTGACTTTACGCGCCGGCGAACTCAAATTACTAGAATTTCTCGCTCTCTGTGCGCGCAAGCGAAAACTCCGGATCACAACTTTGCCGTCAGAAACCACGGGATAGGCGCAGCACTTGAGAGAGTTGCCGACCCTCGCTCGCCTGCTCAAACGTGAAGGTAGACAGATGGTTGGAAGGCAGGCTGGAGTTCTAAAGCCGGTGTTCTCGGTGGGTATAATGGGCACCTCTGAGGTCAATATGGCTCGAGGAACGCGAGCGATTTCAGAAAGATCAGAACTCCTTGGAGACGGTACGATGTTAGGCAGCGACATCAGAACTACTTGGGACGAGCGATGTTAGGAATTTTCATCAAAACTACTCGGAGACGAGGGATGTTAAGTAGTGACGCCAGCACTACATGAAGACGAACGATGTTAGGCAACGACATCAGAAATACCTCCCCTCATTCACTTCGTCACGGTGTTCTGATTTCTGCTTATCCGCTAAATTGCGGATGGACAGATAGAAAGACGGACGGACAGACAGACAGGCGACAGACAGTCGGTGAGGTAAACGGACGGTTGGATGGGAGGGTCGGTAAGCGATGGAGTCCAATACTTACATAGACTCAGCTTTAAACATCGCTATCGATATATTTCATAAAAACAAACTAACCGATGTGTCTATAGCATTGAGGCACATTCAAATCATTGCATGTGTGTGTGTGTATTTGTGTGTGTGTTCACGCGTGCGCGTGCGTGCGTGCCTGCGCGTGTCTGTGTGTTTGTGGTTAATTCACTCATGATTTCATGTTGTTTTGAAACAATAAATGTAATACATATGCAGTTTTGCCGCAATCTTCTCCCGAAGCCGCTTTTGCCACTGAGTTCTGCCTTTCTTTTCAGAAGCGAGGGCGAGGCTTTCCAGTGTTCCAAATCTTATTCTTTAGCAGGTTGTTTTGTCAATCTTTGAGCTAGTCTTGCTATTGTTCTGAAATTAATTGCTGCTCCAAAATTTCGCCACGGTTTCAAAATTAAATTTTGGACGACAGTTAAGCTACCATTTTGAAATACTTTTTTCTGGAGAGTTTCTGTAATGTTTTTCAAATCATGTTTCGTGCGAGAACGTCCCCACTGTTCTGAAATTAATACTTTTTAACGGAGAGTTTGGAAGCTGATTGATTCCAGAATTGCCGACTTTGAGCTAGAAAAACTCAATTTTCTCCGTGCAGATTAGGTTTGCTCTCTCATGTGCCACGTTAGCATTGTGCTAGTTGAAGGTGAACTTGTGACTTCGCTGACACAGCAAGTTGCGCGTGAGAGAGCGCACTGACTCTCGATTACAAAATGACCCCTCACGCGCGATCAGGAACGAAGACGGTGAACGCGAGCTCCCAGCGGTCTGTGCGACGAGGGACGGAGAAGCCATATGAGAGGAAATCAAAGGACAGCAGTCAGTCACATAAATGTTGGGTTAACATTGCTCGACTGAGCCAGATGAAAGCAGCCAATAAAAACTAATCTTATTTCGATGAAGAATTTTTTTCTCTCTCTCTCTCCGAAAATGAAGATATGAATGTTCGATAAAATTATGTTTTCACGTTGCAGACGGACCGACTAGTTTCTTTTGAGTACTTTTATACGACTTAGTCGAGCAGTGTAACCCCCCCCCACCTCCCACCCATAAAGCGAACAAAGCTGGCTGAACGAGGAATCAACGGGAGGCTGAGCGATCATCTAGTTGACTGACTGACACGGCCATCGACTGAACTGACTGTGGACTGACCGGGCAGTTGACTGACTGGCCGTAGACTGACCTGGCCATCGACTGACTGGCCGTAGGCTGACTAACCTGGGAGTCGAATGTCCGTGCCGCTGGGACCGAGGCACAGCAGCACAGAAGAACCTGTGGGAATGGCTACTGAATGGTTTTACTGACGCGCAACACCGATCCCCAGACCTGACTGACCGGCCGTAGTGCTCGAAAACTGGTCGCCCCTGATGCCAAACGAGCAGTTTTGTCCGCACGCTTGATACTAGCTGTCGACACACGTGTGGTCAAACGTGATTTCTTGCCGGTTGTTGAGTGGCATCCATCTATCTGGAATACAGCTGATTCTGTCTGAAACTACTGTGTGTCATAGACCTAATTACGGTCTTCTATGTATCTGGTGATTGAAGAGGCTCACAACGGAGCTGTCGCGACACACAATATCCCGGTAGGCAACACGGTTTCACTCAATCGAAAGCTGAATATTTATGTTTGCTTCAAGAAAAAGGCTGATATTACATGTTCCAAACGTGTGGGTTTTTTTCTTTTCTTTTCTACCAGCACACAGGATCTCCATTCTCTCTCGAGTAGTCTTTTCCGAACTGTTACCTGTACACGTGCCTACGAGAGGAACACAATGTTCATCCGCATCAAAGAATTGCCCTCCTACCCTTCCCCACAGTTACTGGACTACTCATCAAACCACCCATGACCTGCTTTAGATGTGCCTGGCAAACCGTGTTCTGGGATCGCCTCGTGCGACTTGCGGCTGGATTCTCGGCTTCACGTGGAGCCGAAACCCACAGCTGGAGGAAGCATGAACCAGCTCCCACCAAAACGTTCCGCTGTGCAGGCGGCATCGCGTTGGCAGAAGCCAAAGCTCAAGAGCTTTGTTAGTGTGCTTCTGGGCTGCTGAAGTCGCTGTAGTTGTACTGTTTTATGCACGGCGACAAACTCCTCGACGGGTGATGAAGCGGCGATCTTTGATAAGGCCGGAACACTGTAGAGGGACAAGTTGGAACGAAAACATATTCTCTAGGGAGCAGATACGACAGATCCGAACCAAGTGCTGGGGGTCGGGTGGAGAAAGAGGCGGGGGGGGGAAGGGAAGAGAGAGAACATATTTTCGTTCAGTTTCAGATGCCTGATATTTTGTCTTGTCGATGTCTAACTTGGCACATGCGTACATAATGGACGAGTCTTGCACTACTCTTCGCGAGATATCAAATTAGGCAAAGGATGACGCTGTGTTTACAACACGTCCGCGCAAATAAGGGGAAAGGACGCGGACACAGAAGCAGAGGAAGACTCGGTCCACAGACGTAGATGTTTTATGGCCAATGAGAATGGCAGTTACAGACAAGGGAAACAAGCTAACTTCGACGAAAACTTCGAAGGGAGACAATAAAACGAGAGGAAATGACGTCAGCTCGAGGGACCAGACACTCGGTTGAGTGGGTGGGGGAATGAGACAGAGGAAGGGAGAGGGCAGTAAAGAGGGAGGTAGGGGGGGAGAACAGGGAGAAAACAGGCGAGAGAAAGGAGAAAGGGAGAGAGAAAAAAAAGAGAGAGGATGGGGGGAGGCAGAAGAGAGAGGTGATAGTTCTATATTGAAATCAGGAAATCTGTGTTGACGAAGGACTGATTACATGCTTGCAATGGTATCGAGTGAACTGAACCATATGAGATCAGCGTTAAGTCGAATGGAACATAGGGGGAAACAACTTGTCCAAACTTCTGCACGGCTGCTCCAACCTCGCCCCACCCTCCCAAAAGTTATAATTTCAAATATCTTCTACGCAGATACACACTGTAGCTAAGGTGGGGAGTTGTTGGGGGAAATCTTTCGATCAAAGGTAGATGCAATCTTTGTAGAAGATGGCGAGATAAATATGTACCGCCGCTTTCATTCGGCTTTCTTGAAGACTGATGAACTTCAGACTGAACCAGGGGAGCTAACACAACGCCCATCGGCACGAAAACAGGTGGGTGGCGAAGGCGGGGTGTAAGAACCAGATTGATTGCCCACAGTTCAGAAAGAGAGAGAGAGAGATAAGCCGCGCCTCACTCTCCCCATTAAAAAAAACCCAGAAAGAACGAACGAACGAAAGGGGAAGACAAAATTATCCCCTTTCTTCCTACTCGCTTTTCTTTATGTAAAAGCCTCACTTACATTACCGTAATTTCCCAAGAGACCCGACGCACGAAAGTGAGAGGTAGTTATAACCGAACAACCGTCTTGCCGAATCGAGATCTGACCAGCTTATCGGCTGGCCAGTGATAGCACGCCTCGGCCACTCCACATGAGAATAGGACCTCTAGCTTCGGGCGCGCACGGTTCGACTGAATTGCATGAAGCTATAGGTAAAAAGAAACGAACACGACCGTCATAAAAATTATCATTTGCGTCACGAACTTTCCCATACTACTTCTTCAAAGTGAGATGCAGCTAGATTAGAATACATGTCGCCGAAGAACTTTTTCTCTACATCGATGAAAAGAAATAGCCTGTTTGCTGCACGCAGGCTATTTCTATTTTACAAGCTGTTTGGAACGCGCTTAGTCGCACCATGCACAAATAGCGTAACTCGCCGACAGTCTATTAGCATTTATAATCAAAGGTGGGAGTGGGATGATGCGGAAGGATCCCCCCCAACTCTTACAGTCATCGCTTAACAGGAAAACACCTACCCCCGAACGGCAAATCTACTTGTTTACAAAGACAAAATTCCGCCAGCATTACCCTGATTACGGCGAAGTATTTGGCGCTAGAAAGTAATCTCCCTTTGCCGTCCCCTGCAAATAATTTCAAGGTGAAACACTTGCTCGTCCAGAAAATATTGCCTGGGAGTGAGGGGAAAGGGGTTAGTTTTTTTCAGGGTTAGGAGGTCGGCCAAAAAGACCAGCCCTGGCAAGCTAAAAAGCTACACAAAAAATCGAAATTATTTTAAATTTTATTTTTGAACTTCTGGATAAAAATGAACCCGGGTCTCGCACGTATGCATTTTCCGCCATTTTCATTTTTGGCTTCAATAAGCAGTATTGAGAAGAACTCCACTGGAATACCCAGAGGAACATGCACGTGCTGTCCCTCGAGAAAATACCTCTTCTAACATTCCCCTACCCCGACAAAAATAAGAACTCATAGAAAAAGAAGCACACTATATCATCGGGAAGAAAACAACAGAAGACAGGAACGGAAACGCCTAACGCACTTTCTTCCACTCTCTGGGATGAGCATTTGTGTATTGGTGGGGTGATGAGAAATTGTGTGTGTGTGCGTGCGTGCGTGCGTGATGTGTATGTGTACGTGCGTGCATGCGTGGGGAGGGTGGGTAAGAGGCACTATGTGTGGAGAGAGTGAGAGAAAATGCAGTTTTCGACACCTAATCAGCTGAAGTGCAAATCAGATACAATACTTCTATAGGCTTCCAATCGTAAACTACCCGACAGGCCGAAACAAAATGAAAAGCAAAAATAGCCAACCGTGGCACAAATTAACTTGTTGTTCCCATTTCCCGTCATATAATCTGTCTATCATTATGACTTCTGTAATGTATTTGTCCTCGAGGGAGAGAATACATTGGATGAATATATATCCGCAATTGTTAGCACACTGGAGACAAAGGTGATTGAAGATAGCTGAATTTTTGAGCACCCGCAGGGCAGAAGTAAAGGAAGTTATCTATCTGGCGGAAATAGCCAGTAGATCTCGGCAGTCTCGTTGCAGGCTGACAGTTTCATCACGCTCAGACGATTGGTGCTTCGCTAGCACAATATCTGATTTTTCTAAACTTTATTATTGCGGAAAAAATTTTATTGTCGTAAACGTGACCAAACGCGCGCCATAGTGCAAATGACAGAAAATCGACAAGATTCTCACACACTGAAATTGCGTCTAGACATCACGGAAATTGATGATCGAAGCAGGCTGTTGGCTGCGTTCGGTTGTGTAACTGTTTATTCTATTTGCCTCTTCCTTTTCAGTCTGCAAATGTTGTTTAACTGAAAGACAATGCATGATAGCTTCTATTTTTTGCATATTATCTTTCTGTGTACGTAAATGCCATTATGTGCACATGTATTGAGGTGTAATTCTGTGTTTGTGTGTACGACGTGAGAGAGTGAAGCCGATTTAATATGATTTGTAAATTGGCCATAATTCATGTCCCTTTGAAGATGTAGGTTTTTTTTTCATTTTTTTCCACAAAACATGAATGGAATTTATAAAACATAGTTCAAAGTGCATGAAACTTAGTTGAGCATGAATGGCGGTGTGGCGTTTTATAGATTTGTAGGTGAACAAGACAAAGCTGCAGATATCATCGGAGTTTCTGGACACCAACAAATAGGTACGTTTAGAGAATACATGGGATGTCATCTTTTCTGAAATATTGACGCAAGAGGAAGCAGAAAGCATTAAATCTTTCAGGCAATTTTAACTACGCAAGTGAGTGTGTGTGTGTGTGTCTATTTATGTCTGTGTGTTTGTGTGTTAGTGTGTGTGCTTGTCTGTGTTTGTGTGTGTGTTTGTTTGTATGTGCGATTGTATGCGTTCGTGCGTGCGTGCGCGGATCGCCAGAGTTGAATGAAAACAGATGTACCATCCAACTGCCAGCGAGAAAAAAAAACGGTACGTGTGAGCTGGATCGTGAGATTGTCCTACAAAAATCCCGGAGGACAGTGCGATCGTCATAAGGCGGAATCTCTCAAAACCCCCCACCCCAAAACAGCTCCCCCATCCACCCACACACCCTGGAGGCAGCACTCTCCACGGGGGGGGGGGGCGCTAATGCTGCTCGCTGATGTCGGGAGTCATCTCCAGCTCTTCCACGTCGCATCGGGCCTGGTCCACGAAGTTCTGAATCTCCAGCACGCGACGGCGGTTGCGCGCGTGCTCGGTGTCCCTGTGGATGCTGTTGATCAGGTCGTTGCGCCAGGTCGTCACGCGCTTGATCAGCTCCTCCTCTCGCAGGTCGATCATGAGCAGGTGCAGGTCGTGCGAGGTGGCTATGGCCCCTGCGGTCGCGTCCTTGTCGCTGAGGATCTCCAGCAGCTCGGCGGGCATGTCCTCGCCGAAGTCACCACGCGACACGCGCTCCAAGAAGGGCATGGTCATGTCCACCAGCTTCTCGTTGTGCACGTTCTCGTATTCACGCAGCTTGGACACGAACCTGCCGTGCCAGACGCACAACCCCCGCCTGATAATACGTGTCTACTACTGCAGTTATAGTATCCGCAATGCCTTCGATATTAATTGTTATGTCATGCGTGAATACCCACTGTTGAGTGTGGTGGTTGTTGGGGAAAGGACCGGATTTTATAGATCGATAGGCACTTTAGGAGACGGGCAGATGGTGGATATACGGACATAACGATCGAGCAAGCGAGAAAGAAAAAAAAAAGTAAGACTGGAAAGAGAAATCAGAATAATAATGTGATATTGATAATCATTGTGAATGTCGAACTTAACCACAGACACCCCCGAGACATCACTCCCGCCCCAATTTATTTACATGTCTATCTAAATAGCTGTATACACACATATTCAGTAGATATATGCTGCTACTTACCCTTGCACGTTCTCGAGGAAGACAGACACCAGATCTTGAAGCGTCAGGTCGAAGCGCTCCACCACCTCACAGATTTCGTCCACCAGGTGCATCTCGAATCCCATCAGCTCGTCCCACAGCTCCGTCACGCGCGCCTGGTAAGCCTCCACCATCTCCTCCAGCAGGGCGGGGCCGCGCTCCTTGGCGATGTTCTGGAACCTGACCTCCTTGTCCTTCTTGAACTTCTCGATGGCCTCCATCCCCTGTTGCCGGTCCTCCTCGATGGCTTCGTCGACGCTGTCCCAGAACTGCTTCACCTCCTCCTCCCGCGACACCTTGGCCGCCATTCCATAGTCGAAGAGGTCCTTGCAGGTGGGCACGAACTTCTCCCTGAAATCGGCCACCAGCGCGTCCACGCCTGGCAGGTTGGCCAGCACTTTGCCCTCGTAATCGTCTTCGTACAGGCTGTCGAAGAGCAACGGTCCGTCTAGGTTCTCCATGTAGGCTTCGTAGGGCACCTGGAGCTCGACGGCTCTGGCAGCCTCGCCTTCCAGCTTTTTCGTCTCCTTGGCCTCGGCCTCTGTTAGCTTCATGATCGATATGCTGTACCTGCAGGTAGGCAACGGCAGGTGAAAGAGCACATTGAGAAGATTATTTAGGTCTCTAAAGAGATAAAGAACGCCCCGTGACCATTTTAGGTCGCAGGGGAGTGGGGTTGTACGAGACCCCTACTTTTCGTTGGGGCAGCATCGTGAGGTAGTGCCTGTCTCCTCGCTACCGTTCCTTCCCTGACCCATGGGTCAGGTACCCATTCACAGGTGGGCAAGCTGGGAGAAGGGTGCAGCGGGCGAACTTTTTTCCTACATGTACTTGCGGCGAGTCCCAACTTGGTACGAACTTAAGTGAGCCGATTTGAAATCTGATTGTAAACATCCTTTTTGACCCGAAAACACAGACTTCAGCTTATACAGGCAAACAAAAGCCCCTGCCTAATACTAAAACCTAGCCCTACCCCTAATCCCAAACCGAAAAAATGAAAGTTATCATGGAGATCGAACCCGTAAAATTCAATCGTGAAAAGCTAGCGTCTTTACCACAGAGCTATCATCACTTTGTCTTTGTTTGGTTTACTGTAGCTATAAAAATTTGCGCTGTGATGCCTCAAAACAAAACAAAACAAAACAAAAACCCTCCTAGGATTTGAACCTATAACCATTCACTCGCGGAAACTAGCTTCTTTAAACACTGGGCTATCATGACTACGGCTCTCTAATGTTCGCTGTAGCTATAAGAAGTTGCATGCATCATGACGTCTCGCTGTATTTCAATAAGCTTTCTCTGACCGGCACACATCAATTTGAACCACTTGAGGATAACTCCCAGAGCACATGTAGCAAAAAAAATATCGCGTGCTGCGGGCCACAGGCACTGAACCAGCAGCGTCGGGACTGGAGGCCTGCGCTGTGACAACTCGGCCATCCGCTTCCCCAAGATCTCCACAATCAAATGAAAAGAAATTACGAGGACGGAGGTTAGCAATGTGGAAAAAAAACCCAAAACCAACAAAGCGTCACTTGCAACAGAGCTGCCGCTGATACCACAACTACAACGGCTACAGCGACTACCATCATGGCCCGGCCCGCCACGTCTACTGTGTGAAGACAACGCGGTAAGAAATCTCTGGACGTACCTCTCTGCTCCTCGTTCCCTCCACTGTTCCTCAAGCAGGCGGTAGTCGAGAAAGACAATGTTCGGCAGGAACGCCCCAATGTACAGCTTATAGCTTTTGTCGTCGCAGAGGGGGTTGTAATGAAGGTTGAGGCTCTTCAGATTCTTGAAATTCCTCAAGTGCATCAAGTTGGTCAAGCTCCGCAGGTTGTTGTTGCCAACGGACAGCACGTGCAAGTTGGCCAACTTGTCCATGTTCTCCAGCTTGGAGATCTTGTTGTTGTACAGGGTCAGATCCTCGAGTTTGACCAGCGTGTTCAGGCCCTCAATGACGTGGATGTTGTTGAAAGACAGGTCCAACCACACCAGGTTGACCAGCATGTCGATGCCTTCGATCTTCTCAATGATGTTGTTGGAGAGCTGCAGTTTGGTCAGGTTGACGTATTCCCACAGCCCGTCGATCTTCAGGATATTTTGGTACTCGAGTCGCAGTTCGTGCACTTCTCCAGGGGACGCTCCTTCTTCCTCGAGGAGGAAGCCAGCATGTCCCTTGGGCCCGTGCTCATAAATATTCTGCAGCAGCAATGCATCGTCGATGACCGTTGGGACAACTGTATCATACAAATGACTCATCGTTGCAGTTCGATGAACTAGATGAGTCTGCTGATTAAAAGTCACAAGACAGAAAGTCCAGCCTTCAAGTCTGTACTTCACGAACCCGGGAGGGTTTAAACACTATGCGGAAACTTGACTCGCGCTTTGACGCATATAGATGACGTAAAATTTCTGCCTGAAATACGTTCAAATTTGAAGTATTTTCTTACGCCGCGTGACAACCTTGTCTTCGGTTACAAATGAGAGAGACAAACATAAGGTAGAGAAAAAGGGGGAACTAGATACATCAGTACAAGATCTACAGAGGCCGCGACAAGAAAGAAGGAAAGGAGGGAGGTAAGGGGGTGGAGAAAGAGGGAGATCTTTACCACGAACGGAGGGAAACCAGACCTCACTGAATTATTGGGTAGCTTAATATAAGTTGGAAATATACGACGTAAAGAACATATAAGACCAAAGGCCCCCACCATTGCGACCAAATGTAATCGAGAAGGCGACGCATGGAGGAGTTCTTCCTCTTAAATAACTGCAGCCCACTGTTATTCATCGAAATCGGCTAATGAAATTTCGTGGGCATACTGATTGAATCAGCTCAGGTGCCGCAGTGCCATTAAAGCAGATTAAAGCTAAGCTTCTTACAAGAAGCTAGAAGGCGCTACGAAGGGTGTCAGTCAGCAGCAAATATTAGCGACCACTAGCAAACATTTACTTCCGCTGTGAACAACTCCTGTGACGCCTCAATGCCCAGTGAATTGCTGTCAGCGGTTCCATGCGCTACTGAAGTTCGCCGGAAGGTTCACGCTCAAGCGCGGCAACTCTGCACCAAAAAAAAAAGGGGGGGGGCGATTCCTGCGACGCTGTGCAGAACAGAAGCCGTGTCGTTAATTTTCCACGCTAGAGAAGCGGTATTGTTTAATCATCAGTAGCATAAAAAATAGATTTCAGGGGCGGATTATGGTTCTCGGGTAGGGAATGGTGTTGACAGAAAACGATAAAAGTCAGTATACACTTGAGTGGCAGTAAGGACTGGTTGATTGTAACTTGGCCGTTTCTAACTGTCGACACAAAGCAATAATATAACGTCCACCTCTCTCTCTACCTCAGGCACCTCTACGTGCAGGGAAACACATCAGGTATCAAACCCCATTGCTTTGATCTAGCGTGCGGTATTTGTGTGAACTTTCCCAAACTCTTTACTACCATCACTGAGATCAGTCATCTTAAAATCGCTTACTTCCCGGGGAGGAATTACCACAGTAGCGAATCATCCTCAGACCATATTGAACACCAAGGGACAGAAGAACAGACAGATGATGGTCCTAACTGTTCTCCTTTGGCGACAACACCGCGCATAAACTGCGTTTCTCCGAGGAGTTTCGAAATCACTTGCGCCGGTCTTACATTTGTTCGGCAAAAGCGTATTTCACACGCGTCTGTTGATCATGGCAGTCCATCTCGGGCATTGCGGCCCGTAAACCTGCCTGCCCACTCCATCGATGCCCGGCATTCGTATCGTTGTTTTATTCACCGAGCCTGCAGGCGCCGTCGATAAACTCGGACACAGCAACACATTGGCGGGCTGAGTTACGGCTGGCAAACACAGTCATAACCCGCAGGCGCGGTCGCTATGTCTTCACGAACGTCAAGGCAACGCAGTGGCAACAGCGCTGGGTGGACGGCGAGCCGATCTGGCGCACAGAACATACAGGTGACGCCTACAGCAGATACACATCGTTCCTCCTGTTAGCTGGCACCAACGCTAAGCCACGTCAACGATTACGTACGTTAGAATCATTGTCCCGAATAATTTCGTTTAACTTATGTATACACATATACAGGTACCTCAAAAAGTATGCGCAGAGGTACTGGTCAGGGGTGGCTTGCATGAGCACTCTTATCTCCTGTTCATTCGTAAAGGTTTAAGTAAACTACCCAGGGCGAATGGGCCTTACGACCACTGTGGAGATCGGATGTGGGACCGGATGTGGAGATAGAACGCTCATGCAAGCCAGCCCAGGAAAGGAAAATAGCTGTACTTTAGGAATCTAACAGAAAAAAACAGTTAAAGCGAACATTTTGGAATCCGACGCTAGTTGCCAGGAACATTAGCCATTTAATTTTTGGAATGTTAAAAAAGTAAGCAATGATATTAACCAAGCAACAGGCGTAATTTTTATGGTTACAGATGTTACAATGAGAAGTGTTGAGTATAACGTAACAGACACACTGTCCAGCTAATGAACGGTCGCAGTTCTGGGCGGAACAGAGGCAATTTAACAAAAACGTAAAGGAGAACGGAATCTCCATCTTCTGTGAAGACCGATAAATAAATCAAAGACCGTCAGGCATTGAGAAATTGTTATACCAGTCTTTTCTGGGAGCAAACAGAACTGCGTATCCTTTAATTCGTGACGACGCATCGCCTACTATACAGTGTCAGTACATTCGTGTAAGTGACAGCTCTGTTTTTAATGGCTCCACGGGTTCCACAGACTATTGCATAGCGTGCAATGTTAAGACCAGCACAGCCAGTTTTCAGGTCTACTAGCTTCTCTCTTTCCAGCCATCGTATGCTGAGCGCATCTACCGCACTGTATTCGATCTTCGAAGAAAAAAAAAACGTCTCTCTCTCTCTCTGTATACATATTCTGATCTCAGCAAGAATGTGGGTTGCCAAGCTTTCGAGATCTTTGCTATAGAAGCCTACTTCAGTTGCTCTACGGTCTAAAGGTTTGCGTTTCACTTCACTCCAGACTTTATAGCTGTTTGTGTCAGACTTTCTTTTAATCTTTTTATTGCCTCCGAAGTTTGGATTCCAGATCAATACGGTGTTTTGCCATGCACACCTCATCACGCAGCGTAGTTAATCAGCGAAGCGCCATAAACCTTCTAGCGTCAACGGTACAAACTTTACCTCGAAGCTGTCGTCAGAGAAAATGACAATATGGCGTTCGATGTTTTTTCCCCTAGAGTTCATTTATTCTCAGGGAGAAAGTTTGTCGTTTGAAGAAACACAAGGACGATTCGCGAGCTAGAGTGATTTTTTTTTTACAGAGTGGTTTGGTTTCAGGAGTTTTGAATGCAGGCGCAATCGCACATACGTTCGCGCAGCTCTCACCCATGTACAAGCACAATGGAGTGCGCGCATCCAAGCCCCCACGCACGCACGCACGCACGCACGCACGCACGCACGCACGCACGCACAAGCACACACACACACACGCACATCCTCATAAAACACTATTTCATCCTTTTTCCGTGGGGAGGTAAATGCTTCTGTCTGTCGATGAGGAAGAAAGAAGTTATTCATTCATCCATTCACCCCACCTTTGATCCCATATGCTGGACATTAATAAGACGCGCATTGGATTAAAAAAAGAAGTTTCTAAAGGATTTCATAAACATCACGAGAGTGAGTCCCAGTTATAACATCTCTTTGTTCTAACCCAAAGCCAACGTGCGGGGGTCTTGCCTTTTCCTCCTCCCATAGCCGTGGATGTGGAAGGGGCAGCAAACCCTCGTGCGATGGATGGTGGAGCGGCCTCTGTGGACTAATCTGATTTGACAGAAAACACTGCCTGCAAAGCCGAGCGCATTCATCACAAGCGTGGAGGCGATGGCTTTAATTGCTCCTCGGAGAAGAACTGAAAAAGACGAAGTGCACCTAACTTCAGCCACAGTCACAGATTTTAGGAGTGGTCTTCATTCGCACATCGCATCTGACCTCGTGTTTCCTGGGTTCTGCTACTCGTCATCAGTGGAGCACAAAATGCAGATTGGCGTAACGTGGGAGAAGCAACCTTATTTTTAAACAATGACATAATGGTGGTTTGTTGTTGTTGTTGTTGAAATTTGGTGGTGGTTGAGGTGGCGGTGGTGGTGGTAGTGGTGGTAGTGGTGGTGGTGGTAGTAGGACAAGGTCATAAAGAAGATCAGGCTCTTAGCGTGTGCTGAGTTTGTGCAGCTACATATTAACGTATGGGAAACAAAGAGATAAAGAGAGGAATACATGAAGCAGAAGTGATACTGCTTTGTTTGTAATTTGTTTGTTGGTTGTTTTGTTGTTTGGATAACTCTTGGGTCAACTGAGGCTTTCTAACGGCGCGTTTATTAAGAGGTGAACAGCTGACTCAGGGTGTAGAGGGGAAAATGAGAGGATATGGAGGTACCAAAAGTGTACATCGCACGACAGGTATATTTGACCAAAACTCAGCACGTGCCACGCCAATAAAGACAAGAGCTCAGAAGAAATTCCAAGCCTGCTATCCCTGTGTTTTGATGTCGAGCACATATTACCGTACGCTGCACGCCGTCCCAGAAATAGTCACAGAGAAAGAAAGGAAAGAGAGTGGGGGAAGGGGAAGGGAAAGGGTGAGAAAGGGAATGAGAGAGAGAACGAGAGCTAGAAACTGCTGGTAGAAAGATGAAGGGATGGAAGAAACAAGGAAAATAAAAAAGAAAGGAAAGAAAAGAAAAAAGATGTTACATGTCTATATAAAAGTTAGAGAGAAATAGGCTGGACAGGCAGGCAGGCAGGCAGGCAGGCAGGCAGGCAGGCAGGCAGGCAGGCAGGCAGGCAGGCAGGCAGACCAAGCGAGGGAGAGCGAGGTAATATAGAACACTGAATCACGATGGCACCCTGGAGAAAGAATGAAATGACTTTGCAAATTAATAGACACGCGACAATGCCCATGCCGATAATGGTGCAGCAGTCAATTGCTGCGGGTTATAGAGAGGCAAACATGCCCATCGATCAGCCGCCGACAATCAGAATGAGAATGTTTCGCCTGTCTTCATGTTCTCTTTCATTCCCAAGCTATTTCCCCCTTCATAGCCACCGACTCCTGAATCGCTCTCACGAAGTCCTTAGGGCACTTACATTTTTGCACAGACCTACATTACCTGCACTGTCTGCGGTGAAGGTGCCAGATTTAGTGTAGTTCACGCTGCCCCGGGTTACTGTGAACCGAAGAAACAGCAAATTTCGTACACTTTAACTCACGTGCACAGGCAGACAGACGAACGGGCATAACAATTAACTTTTACATTTAGACATGTTTAACCTTTGACGTTTTCTTTAACTGTTCATTTCACGACAACGCAAACAGCGAGTACCAGAAGCTGAAAGATTCCACAAAACAAAACTAAACTACCAAGCAAACAAGCTAAACCCACCCACCCGACAACCAACCCAACCAAACTCAACCCAAGCAAGCAAGCAGCCAGCCTTATATACAGTGCTAAGCAGTAAACGGTATTCACCCAAGCTCCATACTCAGGTTTCGGTCTAAAGAGTTTTAAGACTTGACCGACCAAGTGTGAAATATTCGGGAAGGAATGTTGCGGAGAACGTGAGAACAAGACCTTGTGGACGTGCTTGCCAAACAAAAACCTCAGGTCATCAAGAGAGGCTATGACCAATGGAGCAGTCGAAAGTGGCAGTCTCATTCTATGAGCGCAGAACGTCCCTAGAAACAGAGAAATGACAGTAGATAGAATCCGTTGTTCCGAAACAAGGCTGGGTTCTATGGGAAAGGTGGGGGTGGGGGTTGCATCTTTTCTCCAAAGGTGTGCTTAAGGGTTTTTCCTATCTATACAAATGTGCGTCCTAACTCGGAGGACCTGACTATGGATGCATTTGAACTAATACGAAGGTTCGTTTGGTCAAAAATACCCCCCCCAACCCCAACAACAACAACGCTAAGATACACAGTATGGGCCTTGGGCAGTTCTCTTAACATGAAGGACAGATGCGAACGCTCCCATAGCACAGTCCAGCGTGTCTCAGAGCTCTTTAAAAACTGTTTGCAAGGGAGTAGGCGTGCCAGAAGAGACAACGGGAGAACTTCCCTACACATGCTAAAGTTTCATTGATCACGCGTTCATGTCCTGATTTCTGGACTGGGTAGCAAATCTTGTAACCTGAGAGGAGAAAGCGTCTTAGTTTTGTGGCTGGGGCTCAGGTGACAAGTCTGGAAGAACCAACAGAAGGCTTCAATAAGCTGGCGCAGAGGGGAGATCGCTTGCCGTCAACAGCCTTCTGAACGGTCAGGCAAAGGATTGTGGGTAGGAGAGGCAGCATAAAGTTACATTTCCGGACTTTAAAGGCAAAGAGTGGTGCTGTTGAGTTTCCGTCATTTCCACCCACCTCCCAAGGTCTAAAAAGCACAAAAATGTCGATGTAATCTCACTAATGCTAGCTCAATTGATATAGCACCCAGGTTAGGTTTTCCTGCTTGGTAGACTTTTCCACTGGTACTGTTGATGGGAAATAAGATTGATCCATAATTAGGAGTTAATCTTTGTAGGAAAAACGCCATCCAAAATCCATTAAATACGAAAGTTTGCGTGTTGTATAGACACTATTTGGTTAAATCATTGGAAATTACTATTCGCCCACCATCTGTTTTTTTTCGGATTTCATTGGGTGCGCTTGTGCGCGCAAACAAACAAACAAGCAAGCAAGCAATCAAGCAAGCAACATATCTAAATTAAAGCATTCATCAGTCGTTGTCAACTGAAGTTGAAAAGATGATAATAGTCTACTATATCCAAAACAAAGAACAGAAAAGATAAATGCAATAAGGTTGAATAATATCACACAACTAAAAACAGCATAAAAAAGATTTGCAAGACATAAAAAAGATTTGCAAGACATAAAAAAGAAAGACTGCATTTGACAGAATTTTCCTGTACATGAAATCTCAAACTTTTAGAAAATGTCTCGCTTTTTTTAGACTACAAGTCTCTATGTTACAGTGACGATAACGTTCTAATAGCTGCCGTTCGCAAGCTTCAGCACGAAAGCGCGTTTGCTGTGTAAGCACCCATTCAAGTACATATGTGCGCACACAAAAAAGGGGGATAGCAATGGGCAGAGTAGGCCAGAATGGGGCTGGGAGATTTGGGGGGAGAGGCAAGGGTACGGTTGCATGGTTGGTTGCTTATTGCTTAACATTGAGTAGCCAACGAAGTGCATATCAGGTCGGTGTTGTTTGAGAAAGTTAACGTTCTGCCACACTGGGACTTCTGTCCCAAAACAGGCTTCAGTCCCACCCAGTCACTTTATACTGACACCGGGCCACCCAGTCCTAGTACTGTTCCCTGTAGTGCCAGGCGTGCGACAGGCAGCTACTAGACTGCTAAATTTTAAGTCTTAAGTACGACTCGGCCGGGGCGCGAACCACCAGCCTCCCGCCTTCGAGACAGACGCCGTGAGACCGCCGAGGCGGTCGGCAAAGAAAGAAAGAACGAAAGAAAGAAAGATGTTAGGAAGGAAACGAAAAAAGAAAGATAGAAAGAAAAAAGACCAAAAAAGAAAGAGAAAGAAAGAAAACTGAATATTTGCCAAGTCTTGAATTGCTGCGTGGAACGAAAATCTGTGTGCAATACGGCTCGAGGCACATTCGTTTTAGATTCTACAGAAATGTAAGATGACAAATCGATGAAAAGCCTCGTTAATACATCATTATCAAAATGATTTTCTGCTAGAGCAGAAGAGGATTGCAAACATCAGGCAGTAAGCAGAGAACCATAGCTTAACAAGATCCTCCAAGAACATGGCGTTTCTCCAGTTTTAGAAGTAAGAAAACGGTTTTCCGCGCGCTCGTATTTCGAGTAAAAGACTCATAAAAAGAAGACAACAGCCGGTGCTAAGAGAGGTTAGAACCAAAGGCACAAAACGATAAGCACATCCTCATATTTTCCCTCTTTAAACTGAGTAATGTTTAGGGATTCCCAAATCCCTTTTTGCAACCTACGTCTTAATATTTGGCTCAGTTTGTTTCTTCTAATGACCATTCGTGGATAAAAGGTTGCATTCTTAACCTTACTCTACTCCGGTCATTCTTCGTAGCTGACAGGACTGTAAAAAGAAACGACAAGAAAGAAATAAAGAAGAAAAAGAAATAAAAAAAGTATGTAACGGACTAGACTGTAAAAAAGGAACAAGGAAGAAAGAAAAAAGAGAAAAAAGAAGAAAAAAGATAAAAAAAAGAAAGTGATACAGTGGTGTGACCTAGATTTACGGATATTCATATTTTAGTAAAAAGATTTATCCCAGAGTGTCTTTCCTGCTATCATTCAGTCTCGCGGGAGCCCCGTTTCGAAAATCCCATAAAATTAATAACAAAAAACTATTTCCTGTCGAATGAGAAATGAACTGGGGGATCTTTTGGCCTGAGGGGAAAACGTTTTTAACGCCAACATTAACGAAGCCTTTCTCCTTATTCTTTTCCTTCACCCTCTATTTTATTTTTTTTAATGAATACATGCGTGCATAGGTGCGTGCGAGATCATGTCAGCATCTATGATACAAAAGGCGTTTCAAACACAGCCTGCTGCATTCCAAACGGATGAGAGATGTCACGTTAAGCACACTGGTGTCGATGGACCACGTCAGCCGTACGGGTGAAACTGCTTTGTGTTTTATCTTATGAGACTCTTTCACGGCCCTGAGACGCTTTCATGGCCCTGAGACGCTTTCATGCCAGATTCCTGCACTGGATTGAAACGCAGCCTTTCGTCCTAAGCGTTCGCTCTGCAAACAAGGGATTGAGCTCTTTAAAAACGACAAAAGGTTCCCGCACAAATTTCAGCGGCCATCTGAAGCCCATGTGTCAAACTATCTAAAACCACCTTCACCCCCATCATTAAAACCAGCTTGTTGTAAATCTTTTCAGCGTCGGCAGGCAGCGAGAGGCTCCGTTCTTTTCAACCGATGAAGACTTAAAATGATCTGAAGCTAAGCAATCAAAGGCACGTGGAAGCCAATTCGATCCAAGCAACAGGTGGTTGTGAGATTAAAGTACGGTCAAAATTGATCTCAGCCCCCTCCTTCCCTTTCCTGTCTACAGCCTAGCATCACCTGATCGCTCTGGAACGCAGTCTCGTTGGCATCCAAACCGGTGTCAGATAGGAAACATTTTAGACAGAAATAGGCAAATCAAGCTGTAAACAGGATCAAGTTTCAGACAAACAGGTTATGCACCCCTTCCAGGTCCGCAATAACAAATCACGGTTTAAAAAAAGTAACCATCCACGTTAGGGAGACTGTGCTGTTTGTAGCCTACGGCAATTCTTTTAAAAATATCATTTGACAAATTCCTACTAGAGAAACTGTGTGTAAGGAAAGCAGATCAAAAACTTCGATGAAAAAAATGTACTAGCCAATGACAAAAACACTTTACATAGCTTGAGAGAGAGAAAGAGGGAATATGAGAGAGGAGAAATAAACTGAGGTTTCCGAACGTTTGCATTTTTCACAGAAAGACAGCTATTTACGTGTATATAATTACTGTCAGACAGACTCATCTAATGTGTATACATATACTTTTGGGTCAGGTCTAGCTATTTTTAAAGATGTTCTCATGCACAGGTTCAACAAAAATACGCCCCACCCTACACTTCTCTCGTTTATGTCACTCGCTCTGTGGATTTATTTCTGAAGACCTAGACACGCCTTGTGTTTCACGCTTGCTTTTATTTTCTAGTCCCGTCGGCAGCCGCAATGATGTAATTAATGTTACGCTATTGTAGCTCCAAAGCAGTAGTGCCGTGTTATCAGGGACGCGAGTACTTTTCAACCTTGACATTTTCTCTAGACAGCAGTAGTCGCTGTAAATTCAATGTAATTATCGTTGACAAGACCGTTCCCCCCAACCCTTTCTGCAAAAGAACGCATGATGGAAGTCGATCTGTTAAAGTTCTGGGGAAATTGCAGAGGCAAAGGTCAAACTGTCACCCAAATCGGACAATCCTGTATCCCTACGTCTATACCTTATATAAATGACACAGATAATTACCATACTCGTTGAAATTAACTTCGCACTGTTGGTTCTTAGGGTGCACTGGTACGGAAAGGGCTCAAGCGATCGATCGACGCCTTTTGTGTACACCCAGCTACATTGTATATGCCCCTGCGCTTGTATATTAACCAAGTCTTCTTGTCTGCAAACAGCTAGAAATTATACGCTTTGTGCGATGCAACCGCCTCGGTGGTCTAGTGGTTAAAGCGTTCGCTTCCGAGGCGGGAGGTCGGTGGCTCGCACACCGGCCGAGTCATATCTAAGACTTACAAATTGGCAATCTAGTAGCTGCCCTGCCAAACGCCTGGCGCTGTAGGGAACAGTACTAGGACTGAATGGCCCGGTGTCAGTATAATGTGACTGAGTGGGACTGAGGTGTGCGACAGCAGTCCCACGTGTGGCAGCACGTAAACTTTGTCTTGGCAACGCCGTCCTGATATGCAGCTCGTTTACGACTGGACTTTAAGCAACAAATACACCCCCACCCCACCCCGCTCTGTGCGATGCGATCCTTCCTATGCGCAGAGAAGTTTCTCATGCGCTAGATAGGATCGGCGGATCATAGACAGTAAAGGCCGCGGTCCATTGAGAGGCAACAGATAACACTGCAAATTCGCTGAGGAATAGGTCTGGGACTGCAAACGTCAGCACTGTTGTCAACGGCTTTTGCTGGCGCCAGCAGTATATCTTCCTGTGACTACAAAAACATTTTAAGTCTACAAACACTTCGGCGCCTGCTTGGTTGTTTACTGGCTGGTTTCTTGCTTGGTTGCTTGCATGCATAGCTGCTTGCTTGGTCGGTCGGTCGGTCGGTCGGTTGCAAGGAAGCTTCCACGTTGATGCATATCGCCCTATGTGGGGGGGGGGGGGGGGAGGCGGAGGGGATTGCATTGGTACAAGATATGCACGAAAGAATCCATCTAGTGGTCAAATGGCCGGTGAGGGGAGGCAGTTTAATGTTCGGGGAATAGCAATCGATGGAGTCTGCATAATGGCTTACTCCCAGCAGAGACACTATACACTTAGTGTATAGTGTCTCTGCTCCCAGGTGTAATCCCTGGCTACTCTACCCCTAAGGGTCCAATGATTACGGCGCTTCCTATGCCTTGGGCAACAAATATTTCTCTTGCACAGTGTACATTAATACCTCCTTTAGCATTTGAGTTTCTGTACGGATACTCTGCTACCAGCGCAGAACTTTTTACCCCCAGGCGATTCTAAATTACATGTCTGCAATTGATACCTTCCACTCAAAGTTTTTGTTTTTGTCCTATCTCAGAAAAAGTATCAGTTCCTGGCACAAGGCTATGTCCTTATAACCATCTCATCTATCTACAAAAAAAGTAAAACCATTACTTTGAATTTTTTGGGGGTACTTTTTCACATTTCAGATTTTTTCAGAGATGTAATGCTTTATCAATTTTTGGTGCGAAATTTGTAGTTATTCGTCACATCTCCATGAATAAAAAACAGGATTAGAAATTGTCACAGGCAGTTAGGTTCGTCTCATTTGCCTGGTGAGCACCGAAAGCAATTTGGCGTCCTCTCGCAGCGTCTCAGACTACCGAATTTTTCAAAAGAACGGAGCATTTTAGCAACTGGTTGAAAAGCTGAACTTGTCCAATTATGTGTGTTAGCATGGAAACTGAACGTTGAATCGTCGTGACGAAATTTACGAAGGCAGGGCAGAACTAATAGACACTAAGGATACTAAAAATATGATGTCACTTTGCAAAATGTCCCTGCGACGTTAAGCTATAATCGAAACCTGGCAGCCCTGCCACTCTTCTCAATTACGGACATTCTGCTTACTAGATGGATATAGACAGCACCTGGCATCCCACCTCTGCTGCAGGTAGCAGACGACAGACTAGGATGGCAGACATTGTCAGATGCTGCATCCCGCGTGTGCCCATTACCACCCTCTGGGTCACGGTCCTGAGATAAAATGGAAAACTTCGAACTTCCAGCTTGAAAAGAGTACAGAAAGTAGCATGATGTGTGCTAGATGCCTGTGATTTCGTAAAGTCAAAGCAGATCAAAGTGCCATTGAGCCGACACAGAAGTTCTCAACAACTCTAGAATAAGTACACAGTAAGCCAGGTATATGAGAGATCTTAAACATTTCACTTACTGAAGCACACGTATATTATGTATAACTTATCCTAGACTGACGTCTTTCGGCTTCTCCTTTGGTTTGCCTTAAATGATGTCACCTACACACTAGCCAATCGCGGCAGGTTTCTCACATCTTGTGCGAAACTGTGAACACGTTATTATCAGGTGCTGAGGATCACAATGCCGCGTCTGACATGTTCCTAATTGTGAAATCATATTTTTTGTTTTTGAAATTCATTAAATTATTAAGTTTTGTTGGAAGGTTTGTGGTTCTAAGTGTTCCGGGTAACGATATTAATTAATAAGATTAAATTTAACTGTGCTGAACCAGATTCTTCGTATTTCATTTAAGACCCTTGAGTGGCTAGATTTCGCTGGCACAAACAGTGTTATATTGAGTGCGACGAACCTCTTTATCTCCCTAAATTCAGTACTGTTGATAATCGGCGACAAGGATTCTTTTTAACATCGATTTAATGAAGTAATTATTGATGTCTGTGATGAGGACGAGGATCACCGGAAGATGTGGAGGCGGGAAGTGGTGAGAAGATGATGGGGGGGGGGGGGCTTTATAATTTATCTCACAGCCTGAACAATAGCAGCCAGCCAAAGGACACGAGAAAGCAAACAGATGGTCGCAAACAGGCGAGGCAGGAAAAAATATACCAGAGCTAGACAGCCACAAGAAAGAAGAATTAGACAGGCTTCTTTCACTTTGGACCGTTCAATGCGCTGAATTCTGGGTGAAACTTGTTGACGCAAGGGGCGACTAATTCTGTTGGAGACAGTGAAGGTGAAGAATCCTTGTCTTTCGCGTACGTCGTGGCTGCAGCTGTTCTTGTGCTTGGTCCGTTGAAGGGATGCAATAATCTGAAAGGAGCTTAACGATGTCTGGAGAAGAGGAGTTATAATCAATCTTTTGAGGTGAAGGAAGAGGATGTGGATGTGTGTGAGACCGTGCGCGCGCGCGCGTGCGTGCGTGTGCGTGTGTGTGTGGGAAAGAGAGAGAGAGAGAGGCTAAGTGTTGGGGTGTTTATGCTTTTGGGTGTAATATTTTTAGTCTAGATGAAAAAAATACGATGCTGTCCCACACGGATGATACGCAAAATGTACAGTGTCAGGTCTGATTATACAGAAAAAAATCGAGTTGATAACTGTTGTATTGATCATCATAAGAACAAAAAGTAAGCCCGAATTCTGGAACATTTACAATCAAAGCTGTTCAGGAAATCTCGAGGGATGGTGCATCTGCTTGTAGACTTCTCGTAAAGACCGCGAACAAATAATTATAGAAATGGTTTGTTTGCAGATGTCAGTGATTGTGGAAACATTGCTAGAACTGGTACATTCTATTTCCTAAATCATAGATAAGTGGGCATCCTGCAACATTACGTGACGTCATTGCGAATGCTCCGCGCGCGAGCTACAGAGCATGCCACCTCAGAGTAACCCGTCTTGAGAACGGGACGAGCTAGTTTCACAGGGACTTATCAATTCAGCTGAATACCTATTTAAATAACAGTGTACGGTGCAGCAAAACAAAGAGGATTGCGCAAGTTCTTCTTGCGAGTACCCCTTATGTTAAACTTTGCGTCAAAGGAGCTTTATAGGAATAAAGGACATGTTATTAACTTATCATTGGAAGGGGTGAGTGGGTGAATGAGCAAAGGACTGAGTGGATTGTAGGGGTTAAGATGGGAGAGATCGATGGACAGCTTTTCCCACAAGGAAGACAGCCTGCTCAAAATGTTTATCTGTCCGTCCGTCGGTCAGTCGGTTTTTCGGTCGGTCGGTCGGTCGGTCGGTCCGTCCGTCCGTCCGTCCGTCCGTCCGTCCGTCCGTCCGTCCGTTTTAGAAGAGGTTTATTGCTTCCCGTGATCGGTTAAGAATTTTTGCAAAAGTGTTCTTCCTCGTCGCTGTCTGGAGAAAAAAGGCTTGCAAATAGATGCTTGATTTTTCTTCCTTTCATATCTCCTGTTTTTTAATCAACGCATTTTATTCGCTAATCCCAGGGACACCGGAAGTGTCGCCATAGACGATGTGATGTCCACGCTGGTGTCAATAAGGTATTCAGCCATCTAAGCCCTCGTTGTGTCTAATAATACCCAGGTTCTTAGATATACGTAAGTTGTTCGCTTGAAGAGTGTTGGTGTAAGACGCACGCTGTTCCATTAGTATTGTGAAAGGAGCTATAGATGCTGCCCTACTTTACTGAATATGTGTGTCGTCTGCTCTGGGAATTTCTTTCTACTCTTAACGTCTCGTTTCTCAACAGGGCAACAATTCGAACAAAAACCCACTATTACTTTTTATATCAATGGATTCATACGACTCGAGTCCCTACCCACCTACGACCTCCCCAGAGAATCTAGTAACGCAGTAACAGTGAGAGATGACTGTTATTTACACATAAATGAGTGAGATGGATTGTCTGTCAAAGAAGATTCTCTGGCTTTCGTTACACGTTAATCTAAGCTTGGTCTACAAATCAACCATGAGAAAAATCTCATCCCATCGCCTGCTACGTACAAACAACAAAAATAAGGCGCACACACCTTGTCCAAGTGTCATCTGTACAAACATTGATTACTT
>SMGT01013385.1:35175-47710 GCA_004794575.1 Lanistes nyassanus
ACGGAGGTCGGTTGTCTCTTTCAAAACCCCCAGTTCGCAACAGTCATTATAAATGCTTGCTCAACTTCTGTTGGGTTAATTATGTGCTACAAAGAATGATAACACTGCTATAATATTTTTAATGCAATACTGGTAAACAGTAGGCCTATCATTGGGGGATACTGTTACACTTAGGACCAAGGACTCCCTGACATTCTTGTAACCTGCTGGCTGGCTGACTGGCTGGCCGACTGGCTACGCAACAGCGCACACAAAGCATGTACATGGGCGTATTTACAAATGTACACACATGCACACGGAGGTACATGCAAACTCGTTTGCACACGCGTAAAAAATCACGTTGATAAAATATTGAAACCTGTGAAACTAACTGCAGCTGCGCGCGCATCCACATGACTAAAGCTGGGAGACAGCAACTTCCAGCAGAGAAATAAAACCGGACGTCTTCAACAGGAAATCTGCTGTGGAAATTTGAAAGAATGGGCTGTATTTATTGCCCATTAAGAAACCCATTTCCGCCGGCCAGACATCACAATGACCTAGACGGACTCTTTTTTTTAAATCCAGAGTTTTCAGACTTGTCACAGTCACAGCTGTCATCGAAAGTGATGAGGAGGTTGGATGAAAAATGACTGTGAAAAGAAGAGGATCTACGTTTTACACTGAGATGTCTCAAAGCCTTTTTTTAAATTCCTTTACCCAAACCACCCACCCCCTATAAATGGGTGAATGGAAATTTACTTTGTAGAGAGAAGAACTCAGAAGCATAATTCTTTCTATCCAGGCATAAACACACGGAAATCGACAGAGTTAAGTTGCATACGCGCTCTTAACATTCCCGTCCATACTTAAAGGTGCACATAAAATACACAGAATCTAAAGGCCTTACGACTGCTTTTATTATCACGCATGCAACTCAACCTAAGTCCTTTTCATGCAGCTCAACGGATAGGAAGAGAAAGACAGACAGGCACACACACACCACACACACCACACACACACATAAGAGAGAATGAGGGGAGGAAGAGTGGGAGGAATGGGTAGGGAGAGTTAACAATTAAAAGACACTTGTTACGTCCCTTGCCAGGGTATCCCACTCTACCATTTTCATATACTCTTCAGCTTCACTGACTGATCATTAATGCGTTATCTCTCCGCGGAGTGAGAGTTTTACGTTTGAGAAAGTCTGCAGGTCTCTCAATCGATTGTCTTTTAGATTAAGTTTGGGATGATGAAAACTAGTCAGCCTTCCTCTTTGTATGGTACAAAGCGCGCAGGCCCTGCAAAACTAGTGTGTAAACACATCAATCACTTGCGCGCGTGTGCATTTTTTTTGGCTGAATGCGCGAGTACGTTCATTACATCACTTTCTCCTGTCTTTCGTCTTTCCGTGTTTCTGTCTGTCTTTGCAGGCACACACGCACTGCTTGATATAGTATGCAGCACAGTTTGATGAAATCCCATGCACACAATAAAGTTGCACTTAACCTCGCGCGCCTGCATATTTATCACGTGCAGACACTGCATGCTGGGCACACGTGACTTTCACAGCAAAGCACAACACAGGTTTTCTTTACTTGTCAAGATGCCACACTATTCACTTCTCAAATAGTCGATTATCCACCCCACCTCCCACCAAACACCATCTCCAATTTTCTCGGAATCCTGCAACCCTCGCTCTAATTTCTTTCTCCACCTGGTTGTAGGCACTTTTTCTGATTTTCTTCACACGAAAGGCACGCGCTGACCTGATTTCCTCCACAAAGCAACCCGTCCATTTTTTAACGGCTACGTCTAAAGGAAATCTCTCTGCCGTCATTACCCACTTGTGGAGAAACTGTGCTAAGGAGAAGAAAAAGGGCTTCGCCAGGGTTTTGACGGTTTTGAACACTAGAGGCCCAAAATCAGTCTTAACTGTGGATGGAAAAAGCAATTTTTGTAGCCTTACAAGACACTTCTCTCTTTCTTGCAGCAGCCGAAAATTTGTGCAGGGTAACATTTTAGGGTAAAACGGGGAGATAATTAGACCATTCTACTCCATTCTTGTCCCAAGGCTAACTCTGTCTCTCCAGCACATTTTTTTTAGGTATGTATGTGTGTGTATGTATGTATGCATGTATGTGCATATGTGTATATTTATGTATGGGTGTATGTGCACACATACTTATTACATATGTATAGTGGTTAGACATCATGTTAGATCGTACAACAGAGATCGGAGGATTTATGTTGGTACAATTGCCAGTGTCTGGAACCACACGGGGCAGGGCTCAGTATGTTGTGCTTTCTCAACCATCCGCATCGCTCTCTCCTCCAGCAGCCTGTTAAAATAGCTTCCTGTTCACTTCAGCTGCCACCTGTTCAGACTAGCAGCTGCGTTCCACACGCTCCCGAAGTATCAGCAAACGGAAAGTCATGGCGACTGAGAGAACAAAGATGGAGACAGCACCGACACAATAATAACAGTGACGAAACTGGCAGCCTGCCCTGTTTGTTCTTCTTTGCCTCTTGGTAGTGATTTTCAACTTCTTGCTTAGCTACTGAATCATGCGGCATTCATTTAAAAGCAGGGTGTTTTTCGTCGGCACATTTGTTTGTGTTTTGCTCAGTTTGAAGATCTCATTGTCTTCTTGGGTTACGTCAAAGCCTGTAACCTTAGAGTGCGTCAGACACCGTTAGACTAGTTTAAAAGTAGGCACTTTAAAGTGCGCCAAGCTGCCCAGTTTCATTGCTTGTAAAACCCATCAACCAACCTACCTACCTACAGACCCACTGACCCACCCACCAAGCCCCACAAGTACACATCGCTAGGTAGTAATCCGGGATTAGAACGATCGATCGATCATTAGTGTTCGTCCAAAACGAATCAAGTTTTGCCAGATCTCAGCAACAACCAAGGAGCCTTACATGACACAATAACTAGTCTTGCCTGTGTACATCATCACAGTCTGCATCCTAGATAACGCCGAACACCCTTATCTTCGCTTGCATCTCGAAGGGCACTCGTCTCCTGCTAAGCCACGCTGTAATCAGACGATAGGTTTTGCAGACCGCTCACGAGGAGAAGAGGTTGAGTCGAGTTTCGTACAAGAGAGGAACGCAAGCGACGCTAGGTACCGTTGTGGAGTAGAAACTTCTGAGGTCGAGTGCAAGAACTCCTGCTCCCAGCCTCGGATCGCTCGTCTTGCTTCATGCCTTTAAATCTCCAGTGTGATGTGGCTTCTTCCAGTTTGCACTGTGTATAGTAGTAATTTGCGAATCAGCTCGTAACGCACGGGGTTGGGGTGGGGCGGGGGGAAAGGGTTTGCGCATAGAAGTCTTGTGAAATACGCTTCTGTCTTTTTTTTTAAAGCTCACAAGTTGACAACTCAGCCAAAGCATCCTTGTAAGGACGCATTTATGAACGAAATCTAAGGAACTCCAGTGTAGATTACTCCAGTGTTAGAATCCTCGGATCTGGTTTACACATGTAAATGTCTACGTAAAATGCATGGGGTGAAGGGACGCCAACGACTGTTCTTATGAAGAGGAAGGCACACACGAAGTCTGGTGCAACCCTTTCCATTATAGAAGTGTAGAGCCTTGTTCACATGCGTCTTTCTGGCGCACTTCTTTACATTTTACAGAACAAAAGTCACGGCCAAAGCAAACGTATACCAGGGGTAGGTCGCATGAGTATTCGTAAGGGGATAAGAACGGTCGTAATATCTGGTCGCCCTGTGTGACTTTGGGTATGGACAGGAATGTATAAGAATGCAACCCTGAACTCCCAGCGGGTGTAACCTGGCAGCGTGTTCCTTCTGCCGACAACCTTCAACTACCTGATTGCGTGCTAGTGAGAACATGGAGTGGGAACGTCCGTAATAGGCCTGACCGCTAAAATATTAATTTCGTCCAAGCGGTAACGCGAACACTTCAATCGCCAGAGTGGGAGGGCAGCTAAAGCGATCTGGCTGCATAGTTAATCAGACACAGTTAAGTTCTGCTCGCAAAGTAAGCACGGGGGGTGGGTGGGGGGAAGCAAAGAAAATGAAGGAAGGCAAAATACAAACAAAAGCCCTCGTTTAACGTTATCCCCAGCTCATCAGGACACGTTTAAAAATAAAACAGAAATCACAAATCGCGAAGAACTGTTAAAGTCGTACTCAAAGAGCAAAGCAGAGAAGAAAATCAATGTCCAAGAACAGGGAGGGTGAGAGATCACTTCAGATCACCTCTTTCGCCCCCTTCCAATCCTAGTCAGGAATGTGTTACACGAACCTTCGTCTATACGACTTAAAACACCAATAGACACTCCACGCCATAACTGATGCCGAAACACAGAATGGAGCTCAACTGTACCTTATTCGCAGTGTACCTTGTTCGCAGTGTGCCTTATTCGCAGTGTGCCTTATTCGCCAGTCTAACCTGTCATCCTGTCTAGACGTCCATCCTGAGAGTCCCGGTCGTCTGCACCCGCTTGCACTTCCTGTTCCTGGTCTGGCTGTAGCGTTGTCGCAATGTCGCGATGACTGAATGGGATACTTCCAATCGGGGACCAACTTCCCAGACCCCGATGGCTTCCTGCAGCCACTTAATCGACCTGCCACGATCAGCGTCACCGAGTCGTGTTCACAAACTGTCCTTCGACAGCTTCCATAGGTACCCAATGGTTGAACTCTGTTCACGTTACATACGGTATGCACGTGCATTGGAATTTTTCACTCGTTTGGGTTTCCTTATGTCACATCCGCGCCTTAGATTTGCACACATTGTCTGGGGTCTTGGGTGCACAGTTTGGCTGTCTCCTGTGGTGTGCACGAACTCCCCAACACTGATTTCCATGCGCACTGACATTTACTGGTGCATCATGAAACAAGGTGCATCGAACTGTTTGGGATAGGATGTTCTTGCAAATTATGCAGTCCGTGACCCGCCTACATGCAGCTTGTTTTCGATTCTTTTGAGCAGTATAGTTGGAAGAAGGACTAAAGATTCGAAATGGTGTGTTCGTCCCCAGCTTGACTTTCATCAGAAGTTCTCTTACCACGCGTTTCTGGTTAAATAGTAATTAATGTATACCTGGAGATCCACCCATCTAACATTTTGAACAGACAGGCAGACAGGTAGGTACTCATGCACAGAAAGAATAAACAGATTCGAAGAGAGGCTTACAACCACACAGGCAGAATACCCAAGCTGTATTTTAGAAACCGCGGCATGTGATTTACCAAGCTACCAGGGAAGTTACGAATCCTCGAGGATTAATTTTAGAACTTGATTTATGTATTAGGGACCTGGATAGCTCTGCAGGTATAGCTGCACAGTAGCGTGTTGATGTTGCTGGTGGCCAAGGACTATTTCCTGGAGTTAAACATTGTGCAGCCTCCATTTGGCCTTTCCCTCTCAAATGTCCTGGCTACCTTTATGAAGGGTTTACCTCCATACAGCGTGTGGGGGAAGGAAATATATATTGTGTATGGGTGGGGGAGGGAAATATATATTGTGGGGTGGGGAGAGGAAAAAAAATATATAGCGTGTGGGTAGGTGGTTAGGGGGGAATTATAAATTGTGTGTGGGTGGTGGGTGATGGGAATGATTATATATTGTGTATGGGTGGTGAGTGGGGAGGGAACGATTATATATTGTGGGTGGGTGGGGGTGGGGGTTGGGGAAGGAAAAGGCAAGACTAAAAGATGAAGGAAGAGAGAGGGAAGAGAAGAGAGATGGTAATGAGAGAGGGAAGAGAGGACAGGCGAGAGACGGGTGGGGGGGAAGAGAAGAGAAGAGAGATTGAAGTGAGAAAGAATTCAGCTAGAGAAAGACACGAAAAAAGAGAACACAGGCAAAGAAAAGCGCGGAGGGGGAAGGGAGAAAGAACAGGGAAGAGGGAATAGAGAAGGGAGAAAAGGGAGACAACAGAGAGCTAGGCAAAACGCATCATGTACATAAAAGAATTATTGAAATCGTTTTATTATTACAATTTCTTGCATACTTTATTATTTTCCAACATGACTCTCATATATCCATATTTTCAAGGTAAAAAATAAGTATAGAGTATCTCTCAATCCTTCTAACATTGCAAATCCATCTCAACATTCATTTTTATTATGTGGTGAAATTGAAGAAACTTGAGGGAGATTTTATAATTTTCAATATTTTTTTTACAAAAAATGAATATTGAGTAAATTTGACAACATTATAGTTCTTAAACATAAAAACGTAACAACACTAAAACAATCAAAGGAGGATTATCATGGCGATTTAAAAGTGTTCAGTTTTCATTGCTGATATTGATATAAATCAACGACTTTTTATTGAAAAGTATTTGTTTTGTATATGCATTTACACAAATAGATTCCACGTATATGTTCAGGCAGAATTCTGGAGTTTTCGCACTGTAATACATGCATTTCTTTTTGGCGTAAACGCATACATTCAGTCAGTATTATGATCCTTCACTTTTCTCTTAAACACTGGTGTTCACCATCTCGAACCCAGCTACATCGACAGTAAACCTGAAAAGAAGAAGAAAAGTTTCTGAAGTGCTAACGAGACAATCCGGTCCAGCGATGTTTGTTACCAGCGGCTGGCTGACAGGGTGGGCCCAGCGATACAAGGTTAGGGCATTTATTTAAATAACAGAAAACAGCATCCAGAAAAATGAAATTATAGAAGTTAAGTTTACGATGTGACAAACCACACACAGGAATCATGTATCACAAATATTTCAGCAAAACCAAAATCATAGAGTTATTTTTTTACACCATTACTACTAGTTTAATTTTGGGAATTGATATACTAATGTGTATGTATATTTGTATATACACACCATAAATGTATATACATTGTACGGTTTTTCGAGTTAAACAATTATACTTCTGATATACTTTGTGTATATCCAAGTGGAATCTCTCAGCGAACCACGAGTTCAGCGCCAGGGTTTTATGTGAAAGACTACGGTAAAAACAAAGCTAAGAAGAAAAAACACAGAAAGCTCTAAGTAGCATTCGTACTGTAGGTCTTCGACTGTTCCCAACTGTAAAATGTGTTTTCTGTTCCTAACCATGCTGCAAATAAAAAGCTTAGTTACAATACCCGCCCGCACTAAGTAAGCGTGCGGGTCCGAGAATCTAACAAACCCCTTTGCTGCAATGTCCTTATTTTTCATCCAAATGGCCATTAAAAAAATGAAACCACGTTGAACAGCAGGCTGGAAGTGACGCCTTTCTGAGTTCCGCCGGCTCCGCTTTATAGTGCTTCAGAATGATAGCCTCTTCATCCGGGCCCTATCCCTCCCCTCCCCTCCCCGCCCCGCCTCGCCCGCTGTTATTTACGGAAAATCGGAGGATTTATAGGACAGGCGGCCTCTCTTTACTCCTGCGCGACAACGTCACCAACAGTCGCCCCATAAATCTTTCATTCAGGCCAGCTGGTGCCCACGGAACCGTTCCTAAAGACCCTAAAAGGAACGGTTCGATTCTTCGTCCGGTCAGCCGACTAGCAAGCCAGCAGACAACAGCGCAGACCGCGGCACTGTCGTCAGATTTATTGGTCTGTGGCTTCGCACTCTGGTCTCCTGCCAGCGAAACAACTCAACAATCACAGAATTCCAAACACGCGGACAACCGTGGAGCAGTCTAAATATACAGAGCGCTATATCCCCCCCCACCACTCCTCCATCTTTCCGCTCTTCAAGAGACACAACCATACATCACAAAAACATGTTGTTTAGAGTAATGCCAGTTGAAAGACTTCAACAGGATTTGAAAATAAAGTTTTTACTACCGAATACAAACTGCTCAGCTGGGAGACTTTTATGATCTTAATAAAAGGAAAATGTTAGAAAATAGAAACTGAGAAACTCATAATGACTAATAGTTTGAGAAGTATTGTGTTTTTAAGAGGGATAAATTTGCCATCTGTGATTTCACAGAGGTAACAGTAGACGAGAGGCGGGCTGTATCAAAGGGAGAAGCGGGCGAGTATTGTGAGAGAATCAGTTATTCTCCTACAAAGCGAGGAAAAACATTCTGTTGTCATTAGGCCACAGCGTTTTGAGTCTCGATCAGGTTGGAAATGTCAAGAACTGACACTCACTCCATCTTATTTGCTCTTGACAATTTATTCCCCGCTCCCACCCTCCGCTCCCGGCTACGAGAGGCAAAGACATCAGGTCCTGAAGATTAATGTATTTCAGAGGGTGAAGCTTTGCTGTCGCGTTTCATGGGGTAAGGGTGGAGGTTGGGAATCCTAGTCTCTGTAATGAATCTCCCACGTCAAAAATCAGAAGCCCTCACGTACATCGTTGTCAAGAAAGGAACACGTGTTTGCACTTTGAAATAGCTCTTTCTGTCTCTCCCTTAAAAGAACATTGTTTTATGTACGACGAACAAGACAGAAAAGGGAAAGCGTCTGACAACATCTGTTGCAAGTGTTTCTTACACTAGGTAAAGGTCTTCTGTTGTAGTGTCAAGATAAGTCTGTACAATGATGGTAGGCAGACATGCGCCTACTGCAGACTTGACTTGTTCTTTTTTCCGTGTGAAACTGCCATATGCAACTAAATTATAACGGGCATCACTTTGTTCTGTAAGGTTGGTGTAACTGCAATATCATACCGTTATCTGACAAGCACAATAGATAACCACTAGTACCATTAGGGTTTAAAATATAATTCGGTCCTTAGACAAACTAACAGTAAACAGAACAAGCTTCAAAAGTTAACAATGATCACAGGTCAATGTAGCAATAGGAGACGGGTTTGAACAACTTGTATCAGTTTCAGTACAAAATACATCCACACCTACACACGAGAATGCGTGCATGCACGCAAGTGCATACACCCACGCGCACGAAGAGGACAAATGCACGCACGCACGCAAGTGCATACACCCACGCGCACGAAGAGGACAAATGCACGCACGCACGCACAACAAACCATTCTATGATCACAGTTTCAGGGAATATATTGTTATACAAAAAAGCATCAAAATATGTAACGTAACATTCTTTATCACCCCCAGTTTTTCCTTCTTGTTGGAGCTAATAGCTCAAGCTTCTTTTGTACAGTCCTGCTTTATCCCCTCAACAACACTTCAAATCAAAACCACTAAAACCTTTCAAAAACGATGAGACGATGTTGAGGACAAAGGGAAATATGCATGGTTTCGTCTGGGTACAAAGGCAATAGCGGACACAGTTTAGGACTGTTGGAAGGGTACGACACAAATATGTACATTTTGTAAAATATTTAAAGCTGACCAAATTGACAGTTTACCCATTAAAACAGACCAAAAATCTGACCGTTATCCAACAACAAAGCAAAAGGCCGCCGGTCGTTTCACCCTGTTTCATACACATTCTTTCCTGCACTCTTTGTCACTCGCGCCTTTCCTGGACCCATATAATTTTCTCAAGAATGCTGCAAGCTGTTCGTACCACAAACATATTTCCTAACACGCTTGTAAGTGGGCGCTGTCTATGCCAGGGGGCTTGCTCTCTGAAAACCTGCAATCTTTGGAAGATTTGTGAGGCAGTTCGTTGGCGCTGCCCTCGGAATCGGAGGCATTTTCTTCTGTGTCGGCTGTCGGGCCGTCGGCATCGTCCGAGCAGTCGCCGAGCTTCGGAAGCCGTTCGCTCGCAGAGTCCGTTCCAGCAACGGGAGCTGGCGGAGGGCCGGGTAAATCCTCCCTCGACGACTTGGATGCGGAAGAGCCGTCTGCGACCAAGCGGGCGCCGAGCCAGACCGACGGTCTGGATGGGATGGCAGCGATGCTTTTTGAACGCGACCTGTCGCTGCCGCACGACAGCCCCAATGGCGACGGCGGGACGCCCTCGCTCGAGTCCTCGGGCAGCTTTCCCAAGCGGTGGTGCGCGAAGGAGATGGCGTCCTTCATCTGCGGTTTCAAGATGGTTGTCTTCTTCCGCGGATCCTTGCGCAGGGCGGTGGGGGGCGGGGTTGGCGGGCGGGCGTTCTTCCGTCTGAACAGGTCCTCGGGACAGGTGTGGGCGCGAGGCCGCGGGGTCGCCTCCGCGCCGAACAGACCCCCCTGGTCCCTGTGGCTCTCGATCTGCACCAGCTCGTCGTTGTCAGCGCAGTCCTCGATCATGATCTCCGGCATCTGGAAGGGGGTCTTGATCTTCCCGCCCATCGTGGGGTCAGAGTTCGCGCGAGGTCGCAATCCTTCGTCGACCTTGAGAAGGTTATCTGTTATCATCGTTTCTTCCATGTCAACACCGTCTTACCAAAGGCTTACATAAAATAAGTAATCGCAAAAGGTCACCTCTGAAGGGAAAAAAGTATCGATCGTTGCTTTCTTTGGAAAAGAGATTTTGTTAGTCTGGGTTTTGTTTTCAAAGTTCAAAGTTTTCTCGAACTACTCTGCCCACCCGTGTACAATGGAAACATTCACTATGTCGAGGGTGTAACAACTTACCGCCGGATGAGGTACGCGTCCAAAAGTAATCACAGTTACAAATCTTGATACTGAGGGCAACAGCACTCACGTTTCAGGTTCGCACCCAGTACCCTGCAACGCTAGCTTTTCCGCGTTGGCCGTGTTTCAAAACATCGACACAGTCAGGCAGCTGGCAGCGTCGGCATCAACAGGAAAAGCTAGCAGGGCGGAACGCCAGGTGAGTTGTGCAGGTAGCAGAATTTCCACAGGCAGAGGAGGAGAAAAAATGCGGGTTTGCTAGGAGACAGGCTTTTCGTCTGCTGGTGCGGCTTGCTTTTGCAGCGTCCCAACTGAAGTCCTTCAAGCCGCGCGTCTGACTGTCACGCGCTGACAGGGCTCACGTAGACTTTATCCTTTTGTTTTTGTTAACTCTTGCCTTGTGGCCAACAGCGGCAGCTGATAAAATTATCTCGCCAAGGCAAAAACAAAAAAAAAGTGACGTGGCCTTCTCGCGGAGGCAGAAGAGGAGAGGTGGGTGCCGAGGGCACGAGGTTCTGTCGCCGAGGAAAGGAAGATCGAGTTGTTGTTAGCTGTCTTCGTCCCTTGGTCTCAGGTTGCTCCTGTTTTTATTTTCCGAGGAGCAGACTGGAAAAAAGTTCGTCGACGAAGCGGTTTCCTTTGCCGAGGTGCTGGCTAGAGCTGCTTGCCGCTTGGAGGAAGGGTTGGGGGAGTACCCCAGCGTTGTCAGCTTGGTGGGGGGGCTTCCGGTATTCTATAACGTAAACTTCGCGAACTGGAAGTTTGTAGGCAAGTGTCGATCCCTGTGAACACTGCGCGAGTGACTTGGCAGACGATTGGCGCAGAATGAAGGATGGCCGTTGCTGCTGCTGCAGCAGTCGATTTCGCGTGAGAGGGTCGGAGATCTGCAGCGTGACGCTGCGCGCTGTTCGACGCAGTGGCATTTTATAGGGTCCCGTCCACGCTGCTAGCGATGCCGGTGCCGCAGCTGTCTGCTGTCGCAGATTGTTGTGGATGTGGCTGTGTTCTGACAGCCACACACGACAGCGCGAGCAGACACGCACGGACTCATATGCTCAGCCGTGCGCTGGGAAAAACTCTCGCGCTCAAGCTAGCGACTAGAACGGGACACAGAGAGGGGAGGGGGGAGAAATGGGGGTTGGGGGCACGCTCACGAGCTTTCAGACGCGGAGTTTTAAGTTCGCTTACTACCAGGCACTTCTGATATAAAGTACACGCATGCACATGCGGACAAACGCACATCTGCGAACACATATGAACAATCACACAGGAACCCAGCAGCGAAAAGGGCGACAGTTACAGCCGTACTGGCCCCATGGGGTAAAGAGGGTCAGCGGGGGAATAGACTGCGCAGATGTTACCAGGTTCCTCCAGTCCATGATCCGAGTGTCCGTAATTTTACAGTGTGTCCCTCACGTGCGTGCGGGCCCCTGTATGTACAAGAACCAAAAGTGCGTACAAGCCTCATTTTTATCTTGTAAAATTTATTAACCTTTCATGGAATAGAAAAAAGGAACCCAAGCACTTGCGCATGCATGCCCAGAGCCGGGTTGCATGGGTGTTCGTGGCTGAACTTTCGGTCATAACGTGGTCGTGAGGCCCTCAACCACTGCATTTACGTGAACCTTAATTTAACCCACATAACGAAGGTACGAGCACCCATGCAAGCCGAGATGAAATTGGAATCGCCAGGAAGCTTCCCACCGCGGTTGACATTTCCAGGTGACAATACAAACATTCCAGTGTCAGCACCTCGACAGTTCTCAGGCAGAATCTTACGTATATTATCCTGGTGACAATACAAACATTCCATTGTCAGCACCTCGGCAGTTCTCAGGCAGGATCTTACGTATATTATCCTGGTGACAATACAAACATTCCATTGTCAGCACCTCGACAGTTCTCAGGCAGAATCTTACGTATATTATCCTGGTGACAATGCAAACATTCCATTGTCAGCACCTCGACAGTTCTCAGGCAGAATCTTACGTATATTAACATGGTGACAATGCAAACATTCCATTGTCAGCACCTCGACAGTTCTCAGGCAGAATCTTACGTATATTATCCTGGTGACAATGCAAACATTCCATTGTCAGCACCTCGACAGTTCTCAG
>SMGT01013386.1:0-12984 GCA_004794575.1 Lanistes nyassanus
ATGATCAGCTCATTTGCCCATACACAGGAAATACTTGTTTTGACTTGAGATTCCTAAATTTTATAACACACAGTTCATCTACTGCTAATTTTAAATTTATTATTCAAGTTGTTAGTTAATAAGACTCTTCAAAAACGTGTTTTTTTACTTTATGTTCTGTATTTGTACTTTTTATAGCCGTATAGTTCATCGCACAGTCGCATATACCTGACGGTTGTTGTTACTCATGAACGGGTGACCCCTGAGGGTGAGGTTAGGGTGAGGTAGGGTCGTCCGTCCGATCGTCTCCACAATTAAACAACTGAGCTGTGTTCACGAACAAACCTAGAACATACCCGAAAGGTCATCGATGCTAATCTTAAGCTTTCTGCGGGCCATTTCACCATTAGCCAAAGTGACAACAAGCTAGCGACAGGGCTCCTTGACAGTGACGTAATCACAACTGAGCGTTGAATAGGTGCGAGATCGGCTGTGGAGTGACGCAGTAGGGGTGGGGGTAGATGAGGGTGTCACACCTTGGAGAAGGGCAGATGCCGAACGGAGCCTGGAGGCGGGGGGGGGATGTGGGTGAATTAGGCATCGATTCTTGAAGTCTTATTTCACTAGTAAAATCTCTTTCTCTCTCTCTCTTTCGTGAGAAGTCAAAGAATGTCAAGACGTTTCCTGAATGGTTTTACACTTTGCCTCTATTTGCAAATTGCTTAGTGGTTTTAAACATGCAAAATTAAATGAAAGGCTGGCAGCAAACAATTGTACCCCGACCGTACACTAACACCAATCCACGAAGTCGTTCCTGATATTATAGTCTGCGTAATGATACCGCTACTGGTTACTGAGTGTTGCATAATCATTAAGACCAAACACCACTCAGATCTTTATTCATCAAGTTTTACAGTTTGTTGTAGTAACAGACTTTTAGAAACGTATTATTTTACATTACTTTTAAAGCCTAATGCACACATGTGTAGTTCACCTCACAGTCCGATATAGCTCTGTGTTTGTGTGTGTATGCGCGCGCGAGCGAGCACGCTTGTGAGAGAGAGACAGAGAGAGAAAGAGATGCGGTGAACCCCTGAACCATGTTTAACTTCTGATGGAGGCTGCAACGGGTAAAATACAATAAACAGTTCTGTGTGTGTGTCTGTCTGTCTGTCTGTCTGTGTGTCTGTCTGTCTGTCTGTCTGTCGCTCTGGAAGGGGGATGAGTTGTCACCCACCACCCCTGTCATGGTTTTGTGTCGTTGATGAAATTGTGATAACATTACATTAATTGCACACACACACCCCACCCCAACAATATATATATATATATCAGAGCATAACCGGAGTTTTCCAGTAGACCTGCAGATCACAGTCGCTGCAACTCCTTTGGATTCCAGACCAAAATGTGTTTCGGGCATTTTTCACCGCGTCCACGACCAAGCGATCACAGCACAAGGACCCCATCTCCGAGTGATGCGTGCACGTAATGGGGCCACCGGTGGGCTGGTGTTACTGACTCTTGCTGTCTTCCATTTCGGAGACTTCCTGCGACTTGCCGGAGATGTCGAACGTAAGCCAGGGCTTGAAACGCACGCTGACAGGGACAACGCATAAATTCTGAGGGACATCCAACAGATGTTGAACTCCATGTTTGAAGAACAACGGGAAAAGTCACAACTGTCCTCAATGCAAGAAACTGTGAAGGGGCTGGGAGCAGATATTATTGAGCTGCGATCCAGACTGGCCCACAGTGAAGACAATGTCACCAAGGTGAGTGGTGAGTGCTGGAGACAATAAATGCTGTATCTGCCACGGAATCGAGACTGCAGGAGTTCATGGAAACTGTGGACAGTAATGTAGATTAAAGGCCTCCTCGCGAAGAGACAACCTCAAGTTCTATGGTATTCCAGAATCGTACAATGAAACATGCTCTATGTGCTTGGGGAAGGTGGTGAAGATGCTACAAGATGCTGCCCCGGGAAAGATGTAGTCGCTGACACTGCGCAAGCCCATCGACTAGGCCCAGCGCGCAATGACAACAGCGAGCGTGTGAAAAACCAACGCCCCATGATCGTTAAATTCACAAGGTGGACCGATGAAATGGGCATGTTGGACGTGTTGACGAACGCCAGGAACAAACTGCGCGAAAAAGAAGTGAAAGTGGCAGGTGACCGCACAAGACGACAGCAGACGCTGAAGGATCTTCACACCCAGGGGCAACGCGCATACTTCCTAGGAGACAGAGTATCGTGACTGGACCCATACCCCGAGACAAGCCTTAGGTGTGTGGACAGTGAGGCTACGCAGCCACGGGGGGAAGGGGAGGGTGTTTCCATGCAAACCTGTCACCGGCGAGAAACACCATGACGCCGCTGTTTCTCTGTCCAATAGCGGGCGAGCGGAGCGCGTGACCTCACACCAGTGACCACCCATGGTAGCAGTGGAATCCCCCCAGTGGGACTGAGAAAGCGAAATTATTTTTAGGAGCGTTGAGCACAGGGGAAGCCCACGAGAAACGGCAATCGACCGTGACGTGAACGTAGAGATGAACCTGTGGAAAACGAGTTCACCGGGCAAAAATGTTCGCCAGATGGTATCTATGTAGGTATAGATACAGTTTGGGAAATGGTGTCTACGTAGGTATAGATACAGTTTGGGAAATGGTGTCTACGTAGGTATAGATACAGTTTGGGAAATGGTGTCTAAGTAGGTATAGATACAGTTTGGGAAATGCTGTCTAAGTAGGTATAGATACAGTTCGCCAAATGGTGTCTAGGTAGGTATAGATACAGTTCGCCAAATGATGTCTAGGTAGGTATTAGGGTCTTTTGCGTGACGTCATCAAAAAGTGCGTGGAGGTCAACTTGGCAACAGCGCTACGCGAGACACGGTCAAGATTCAATCGGTTTCAGTCCTTACAAATAAAATGGTGAACTTCTGCTGCATTTTAACTGCGGCAGTCTGAGCATGAGAGACAAAAGTGTTTAATTCTTTCGAATTCCAACAGTTTGTAAAAATAAAAGTAAAGTAGAGCAAAATCTGAGTCAACAAAGACGCATGGAATGGCTTCGACAGATCCATCGTAAAACGATAACCAACACCTCAACAAAACATCGTGTGTACTCAAAACACTTCTTGACAGGTCACTTCATTGTTAGACGCAGGATACATCACCTAGGCCTCTTCGAGTGAGAGAGAAAAAAACTTTTGAAAGTTTAAATAAACTGACTTGGATAATGCAGCATTAGTTAACACTCAACACTGGGTGAAGGTAAAAATGATGTTAAAAGCCCGTAATTATTTTCCCATTATAAACAAGGAAATGCTGTGAAAATCCTTCTTGGAATTTCTCCACAGGGATATATATCTTTTGTGTCCAAAGCATGGACTGGAAGAACAAGTGACAGACGGTTAGCAGAAGAGAGCTCCTTTCTGGACAACCTTCAAATGGGGGACTTAGTACTAGCCGACAGAGGGTTTAATATCCATGATGATTGTGCACTGCACTGTGTTGAAGTGAAAACTCCAGCCTCTACTACAACTAAAAGGAAAAAAGTAGTTTTCAGCATTTGAAGTGGAGTCGACATGTAAACTTTCCAGTGTTCGAGTCCATGTGGAAAGAGTCATTGGATCTGTACGGCAGAAGTAGGGTTCTGTTGATTTTAGTGTTAGTTTCTTGTCTGCTAACGTTAGAGGTAACCCACTGTTTCTGCTTCTATTAAGGTCATGTCTCTTGCATTAAATGGACATTTCACCTCAATGCACCCTTGGCCACAACAGGACCAATGAATTTTCATGAAATTTAGACTGCTGGGTCTCATAACATTCTAAGGCAGTTTTTTTTCATGGTCTGTACGCCATTTCATAGCCTTGGTTCGTCTGGTGCTCTTCTGGGGTCTGCACACATTACTTGACAAGGATGGGTCTTCTGGATCTGTGGTGTAACAAGAAAGCTGTCACTCTTCCAGCATGAAGCTGATGCCAAAGGTGACATTTTGCTTGTTCTCTTGTTTTGCCTTCTACAGTTTTACAAACTCCATCCTTTAGCTGAAACTTTCCCTCAGCAATCATTTCCTTTCCCAGCTCTAACAGCTGCGCAAAACTTAAACTCTTTAGATTTTCATCAAATAAATCAGAATCGGTGGAAACATTTCTGTTTTGACATCATAATCATGGTGCCACATTAGGTAATAAAGTATGACTCCATATTCTTACGGTCAACGGAATCCCCCTTCATTTTCCAGATACCACAGATTATAATTAATAAACAACAAATGAGGACAGAGCGCTTAAATTATCGCAAGATAACTCCAACAAAGATACTGGCAGCGCTCACACATAGCCGTATGCAGACGCCTGTGCCCTAAAGGGAGCTTACCGTACCTAAACACGTAGCAAAGAGAGGGCCGAAAGAAAGGAACTTGGCAGATCCTCAAAAAAAGATCTGCCCGCCCTTTCTTTATAACGGCGCTATTCTTCACACAGCTAGCCCTCGGTGCACAACGTGTGCATACAGAGAATCCATGTTAATGAAGTCAACCCGCTCACTAAGCGTGTGTTGACAACTAGGATCTTTTTTTGAGGATCTGCCAAGTTCCTTTCTTTCGGCCCTCTCTTTGCTACGTGTTTAGGTACGGTAAGCTCCCTTTAGGGCACAGGCGTCTGCGTACGGCTATGTGTGAGCGCTGCCAGTATCTTTGTTGGAGTTATCTTGAGATACCACAGACCCTCATGTTGTCGGCTGTGTGTGGGGGTGTGCTGAAATGACGTGCAACTGGTGTGTTTCTGCAGTGTTTAGTGTCAGCTAAATGTTCTGAGAAGCGGGTGTTGAGTGTGCGTTCTGTCTCACCGATGTAGAATAAAGTGGGACAGAGGGTGCATGTGATGGCGTAGACGATGTTGCTGTTGGTGGAGGTAAAGTTGCGTTGGATGACAAAGGTGGTATTGGGTGTGTGGAGTGTTGTGGCGGTGTTCAGGTAGGGGCAAGTATGGCAGCGGGGCACATTGCACGTAAATATAGATACAGTTTGCCAAATGGTGTCTAGGTAGGTATAGATAAAGTTCACCAAATGGTGTCTATGGAGGCATAGATACAGTTCGCGAAATGGTGTCTGTAGAGGTATAGATACAGTTCGCCATATGGTGTCTACGTAGGTATAGATACAGTTAACCAAATAGTGTCTATGGAGGCATACAATTCGCGAAATGGTGTCTATGGAGGTATAGATACAGTTCGCCATATGATGTCTACGTAGGTATAGATATAGTTCGCCAAATGGTGTCTAGGTAGGTATAGATAAAGTTCACCAAATGGTGTCTATGGAGGTATAGATACAGATCGCCAAATGGTGTCTAGGTAGGTATAGATGCAGTTTGCCAAATGTTGTCTACGTAAATGTAAAACAAGGGAACTGTACCAAGCTAGAAAAGGGACAAAGACGAAGACAATCTACATTTTTCGGGGCACTACCCTTTCATCAGGACCACACAACAAAACGACGAAAAAACGAAAAGGAAAAAGACTTATCTGCAGTAGATGTGGCGCGTTGGCTGCAAAGCAGAATGACCAAGGGACAGTAAGTGGGAAGGGTTAAAAAGAGGGGCAGCCAATCGCAAGGTGGGTACGAAAAGGGGGGGGGTGGAGAGTGGGCGGGGGAGAGAGAAAGAGAAAGCAGCGCGGGTAAAGGGGCGAGAGACAGACAGAGAGAGAGGGAAGGAGGTGAGAGAATTTTTTAAGAGAGGCGGAGGTGGGAGGGGGTAAAGGGGAAGGAGGGGGAGGGTCAGTGTTTAAGGTTGAGACCTGTGGGTGCCATGGTACCAAAATGGGTAATGAAAAGTAGGACTCCATATTTTTACGGTCAATGGAGTCGCCCTTCATTTTCCAGATACCACAGACCCTCATGTTGTCAGCTGTGTGTGGGGGTGTGCTGAAGTGACGTACAACTGGTGTGTTTCTGCAGTGTTTAGAGTCGGCTAAATGTTCTGAGAAGCGGGTGTTGAGTGTGCGTTCTGTCTCACCGATGTAGAACAGGGTGGGACAGAGGGTGCACGTGATGGCCTAGACGATGTTGGTGTTGGTGGAGGTGAAGTGGCGTTTGATGAGGGGAGGTAGGTAGTCGGATTTAGTTTAGAGTGTACTAGAAGGTCTCGCAGGTTCTTATCCCGCCGAGATGCTAGGAGAGATGCACCTCTTCAAAATACCCCCCCCCCCCCTCCTAGCATTGTCTAATTGTCTAAAGGACGCTACTATTGGGACACTTGCGATCTTGTGGAAGAAATTACAGGCACAGGCAAAAAGCATGGATCGGTCTGTAAAAACACGAACGAACCCAAAAAGACCTACACTGGACACGAAATATCCAGACACAGACACATCTTCACACAATAACACACAAAACAAAACAGTTACCGATCACAATCGCGACAAAAATCGAACCCAATCACGCTCTGTCATAAATACACGGTCGGACATGATTGGACGAATCAAACCAAAAATCGCCAATGAAGGAGCCTACATTGGACACCATCGGCACACAAAATCGATCCCGATCAACCCCAGTCGTAAATAAATGATCGGAAGCAAGCTAGCTAACACGATAGGTGTAACATTACATCACAAGCACCACTGCCATACAGAAGACCACCAATACTTTTGGTTGCAGTTCATTTCGTTTATTAGACAAACTCCGTGCAACTGTCTCTATATCCATCCCCAGCACCGTAATTCCGGCCAGTCCATAGCCCCAACAGCCAAAAAGCCCAAACCAGCCCCCTGCCTGGTCGTGCCAGCCTCTTTATACTCCCTAAACTAAGGGTCAGGTTCCCATGGCCAGCTGGGCCCTCCTGACTGTTGTAGTTTGGGTCATGCTGTCAATGTACTTGTGTGACTGAGTGCGAATAGCTCAAAATAGTGTCTGGCCTGTCATGCATGTCCACACTAGGCAGTCTGTTTGAGTGCATTGCAGGTCAGTTCCCAGCCCTGTCAAATATAGGATATGCTATACTTATGTGCCCTTCGTCTATCCCCTAAATACCATACATCCTAATATACCGCTTATTGCGCATATTGTTATATTCGTCCCCCAACCACAAAAGAGGGGCAGGCGTAGGCCAAAACACTAGACACTGATTTATTTTTACAAAAATAAACCCATAATAATATGCATCGAATGACCTATAACCAACACTAACGAAGACCGGAACGACAGGAAAGTCACATCAACAAACTACAAGAATAAGAAAAATATAAAATCGTCAACAAAATACAACAAGTGTGAACCAGCATCAATCTCCAAAAACGACAGGCTAAGAATGTATCATCAGAAACACCGACAAAGCCAAGGGATCGCGAATGTAAGCAGGCAGAATTAATCAAAAAAGAGCACAGGTCCAGCCGAGTTGGACCGGCCACTGAGTTTGTGAAAATGTACCAGGTCAGAAGCAGAAATGGGGCTCTCTGCACCCCATAAATCAGGTAATCATCAAAATATAACAATCGTAAAACATGCAAAAACATATGATAAACTGCATACCAAATCCCAATACATCTCAACACAAAATAACACAGCAACCCAAGCTACCAAGGTACCAAGCTCCAGAAAATTTGGTAAAAATGTGACATTAGCTTACAAACAGGAGGATCGGATGCCGTTCCAAAACAACGATGGATTCGGCAGAAAAATAACATCTAACAAAAGAATGTCACATGATGCTAACACCCGATCTCAAAACCGAATTGGTCCAACAAAATCAGACGAGAGATACTTGTACACATGCAAAAATCCAGAACCCCAAAACACAAACAAGATTCCAACAACAACAACAAAAAGAAAATGTTATAATCTCAATATACCACCTAATCAAAACACATATACTTAAGCTCTCCGGATAATTTTGGAAAAACAATATGTGCCATGGGGCTTACAAACCAAAGAAACAGATCCCAGTACACAGTGATCTGAAACCCTGCATAAAACTGAAGAATGTCACATGCTAATACATATACTAAACACAATCATTTTTTTAAAAATTACCGGCCCAAATGCAAAACAAATTGAACAGCAAATGTATCCCATAGATCTACACCACACATAGAAATCGACCAATGTTTTAAGAAACTAATAGAAACCCCCAACGAATAATAAAATGTACGAAAAACCAAAACATGATGGCCTGAAACCTATATTGCACGAAACTCTCCTGGCATGGCAAAACAGCATAAACGGCGCTGCTAGAGAAACATAATCGGGCAACAGAAAATCCTGAAAACAAAATCCACAAAATAAATAAAATCACCAAGGAAAGCAATCAACTAGAAAAAAATGAAAAACACAAGCAAGAAACGTGCACGGGACTGCGACGGGTGGCATAGCCCAAAATCTCAGGGAGACACCGGGGTGAGTGTAGTCCTTTAGAGGAGGTTAGGATGGCAAAAAGCTTTCACAAAATGAAAACAATAGGATTAAGAACGTCAGGGCACACGAAAACATCAAACCAATCATAAAGAAAAAGACAGCAAAGGAAGTCAAGGAAAACTAACCATCAGACAAACTAAAAGTAATATTTAAATAAAGTCTCAGCATAGAAAAATGCGCATCAAGAAATTGAACAACAAGTGAATGAGTCCACGCGCAGCCGCTAGAGTAGAAAACAGTCAAGGCAGCCACAGGCAGAAGCACAAGGCGGCCGCAAAATCATCATAACAGCATACAACGAGGCTGTCACGACTGCATTGGGCGGTGTATCCTAGCAACCATTTGCAGCAGGAGGAGCAGCGCAGTCCGTCGCCCCCACAGCGCGGCCCAGTGCCGGAGACAGACGGCTGGCAATGGTAGTACCCATAAGGTCATGGGAATCTCCACCACAGGGTCAGGCTTTGGAGGCGCCGAAGAATTCAAATCCATCAGACGGCAGGCGGAATCATCGCCCCTTGATTGGCCAAGGACCTCCGGTTGCTGAGGTGACGTGGCCTCAGGATGTAAAAGGGATCGGCCGGTCACTGACTTACAACTCAACCAATATGTAACCAATAAAATAAACACATGGACAGACAATATATACAACCACTGAAGCCTGAAAGCCTATAGAGTTCCAAACAATGCCTGCATAGCTAACTTTTTCTTTTCCTCCTCGTGCGCCCTAACAAGGTCGGCCTGGTGAATGCCCGCAGCCAGCCGCTCAACAGTAGACAAAACCTGATCTAACTTAGAAACAACTAAACAGCCAACGTCGAACATGTTATTTTCCGTTGAATCAGGTGAAGCAAGGACGTCGGACGTGTCCATACCCGGTTCACTAGTAAGGGGAGGCCAGCTAGATGCGGTTACCCTATCCTGGAGAAGTGTCCCGTCACTCGAGGGATCAGCCCCAGAGTCGCGGTCAGTGTTATAACATCGACGGAAATCTCATCGGGTCCCCCCCCCCCCGGGAAAGAGAATTATTGTCGCCAGGAGTAGGCATGGGTGCATTCTGATCTCTCCTAAGTTTCCTACCCAAGGCCATAAGGGGAATGATGTTGTCATCATCGCTCCAGTCATCGTCGTCTAATCTATCTCTGGCAATCAACTGCCGGAGGGGAATGTCGGCGTCCTCGTCAGAGGTGGAGTCAGAGGAGGGGGTCTTCGGGAGGGACGAAAAAAGTTGTGGACCGTCTTGTCTGCCCCTCAGTGAGGAGTGGGATGTCCCATTCCTCACCCCTTGCTTTGCGCAAATGTTCGGCATGGGCTGTCGTAACTGTACCATCAAGCTGATTTTTGACGATGAAAGTTACAGGCGTGGATTGTTCAATCACCCGGTAAAAGGGTTTCCCATTGGGCTCTAATCTGGTATGTTTCTGATGATGTTCCCAGCTTTAATGTCAACGGGTGTACTATGTCTATCGGCATATTGGGCTTGGCGTTTCTTAGCCATTAAGCGACGGTGGACAAGTGTGAAAACCTTATGTTGTTCCTGGAGGGAAAGCACGTGGGGTTCTTCTCCCTCGTATTTGGTACGTGACTTCAGAATGTTATCACAAAGGGCAACACAGCATCACGACTGTACAGCAAGAAGAACGGCGAGAAGTCCGTTGTCTCACTAACACTTAATCGAATCGCAGCTAAGGCCTGATTCAAGTTTACGTCCCATGTGGACAGATCATCTTTGGCTAGCTTAGCCATCACGTCGTGTAATGTACGGTGAAACCGCTCGACTCTAGCGTTGGACTGAGGGTGGTAAAAGCTGGTAGTGATGTGCTGAATGTTCAACTGTTCGGTAACAGCTTGAACGATATGATTGACATTTTCAGTGCCATTATCGGAGACCATAACGGGCAGCCATAACGAGGGAAAATCTCATTGTAAATCAGCTAGGCGATAGTCTGAGCCGTCTTATCAGGAACAGCAAAAGCTTCAGGCCAGCCACTCAGGTGATCAACAAAACTGACAATATAAAGATTGTCAGAAAACGATGTAGGGTATGGACCAGAAACATCGATGCTAAACTTGGCAAAAGGAAAGGGAGGGACATCTATTTTTTGAAGAGGGGGTTGTTTCTTCCGCAATGAACGACTTAGACAATAAGTGACGCTTCGGGCAACGTACTCAATAATGTCGCTGTGCATATCAGGCCAATAATACCTGTGCATGATGGTCCGATGGGTTTTGGAGACACCCATATGGCCGTTATCATCATGATACTGTCAGAGAAGGAGGTGTTTGAGGTGGTAAGGCACAAAAAGACGAATCCACGGATCGTCATCGGGATAGGAGATGAAATGTAAGACATCGGCGACGAGGACGTGAATTTACACATCGTCGGCCACGTCTCCGCGTCTCGCAGTTTCTCCAAGATGGAAACAATGGCGAGATCTTTACGTTGTTCGACGCGGATGTCAAGGTCCTGAATGGGTAAGCTGGATGTGCTGGAAAGGGAGGGTTCGGGAAGGGAACAGTTAACAAAATCGCTTGGAGAAATATGATTTGAGTTAATGGCACGGACGTGAAGGGCATTGTCACTAACCTCCACAGGGTCATCGAGCTCATCCTTAACGGCATGGGAGCCATCAGGCACCAGAGACAGCACATCCGCCAGGACATTTTGGGGACCGGGCACCTACTCAACTTGACAGTTGTGGCCAGCAATGCTCAAACCCCACATCTGAATTTTCTTGTTGGTTATAGGACTTTCGAGAAGGTCTTTGAGAAGGCGATGGTCTGTTTTGACAGCAAAGCGAGCATTGTGGAGATAATGGTCCAATTTTTGCAAAGCATAGTAGATAGCATAAGCTTCTTTTTCGAGGTGTCTTTCAGAAACCTCTCGCACGCATGTGGGGCGTGCCATCGACTGAATCGCGTCGACCTTGTGATCTGGTTTGACACATTCCTGCGGATCAGAAAATCTAGGTATTCCGTTTCTGTTTGCGCAAATTGACATTTTTCCAGTTTAATTTTCAAATTATATTCTCGCAGACGGTCAAAAACAGTCTGAATTTGCAGAAAGTGCTCCTCAAGGGTGGAAGAGAAGATACGGATGTCATCAATATAGGCAATAGCAAACTGATTCAGACTCCCTAATACTGTGTTCATGAGCTCCATGAATATGCCAGAAGCATTCTGCAGCCCAAAAGGCAGCACTGTAAACTGTAAGAGACCCTTATGGCAGGCAAAGGCCGTTTTCTCTCTGTCGGCTTCATCAAGAGCGATCTGCCAGTAGCATGCAGACTTTAAATCCAGTGTGGTGAAAAACTTGGCTGAACCGAGCAATGCCAGAATGTCATCTATGAGGGGCAAAGGATAGGACAATGGCGTGGTAATCTTATTATGTTTGCGAAACTCAACACAGAAACGCTTAGAGGAGTCTTTTTTCTCGACTAACAGTACCCGAAAAGACCAAGGGGAGGAGGAGCGCTCTATAACCCCAGCATTGAGCATGTCGTCAATCGCCTTGTCAATGGTAGCACGATTGTTCAGAGGGGTGCGGTAGGGGCGCAACTTGATGGGAGGGTGATCACGTGTGTCAATTGTCACCTTTCGTGTCTCCGTCTTTCCCAAGTCCAGATCGCTATGCGCGATGCGGTCTTCATAAGTGGACAGGAGAGAGATCACTCGCTCACAGTGCTCGTCTGGCACCTGTAGTCTGGTCCTCCAGGACCCGTTGTCAGCGGTCTGAGTGGCCGGCATAGGAGACCTATCTGCCCGCACACATGTGACGTCGGCAGCCTTCAACTGCGTGACCTTACAAACCAAACACCCTCTTTTCAGGCGAATGGTTTTTGTTGTGCTGTTAACGACAAGGATTGGGACACGTCGTTGACCATCCATCATAGCAATGAATGCAGACACCATGAGACCGGGCTCAGATCAAGTGCAGCTACCTGGCATGCAGTCCCCATCAAAGCAGACAACAGGTTTCATCCGTACATAACAAACGCTTGCAGTCTGCGGTTTAACTGTTTCCGTGACGACACGAGCAAGAGAGGAAATGTGGGAGTCTTTTTCTAAAGGAACGTACAAGTTGTTCACCTTCATACGCCGGGACCAAAAGGAAGGAGTGACCTTGTGTTGTAGCATCCAATCCAGACCTAAAATGTTTCTGTGAATGCCCCTGACGACAACAAAAAAATGTAACAGCTGTTCTTTACCAATCTTCATCCCCAGTGTCACGACCCCATCTACTCCTAAAGCAGTACCATTGACCCCGTGTAACCTAACACTAGTTTTCCGGAGCAGAGGAGGATACCTTAACATTTGATAAACCCTTTTATGTAGCAGTGATAAATCGGCACCAGAATGTACGAGAACCCGAAATGCTTGATACCCGAATCGAACTAAACTGCAGTTTGGAATACAGCTAAGGCTACACAATGAATCTCCCTCGGCTTCTCTATGGAGCGGGGGAGTCAGTTTCCTGGCGGGGGGCGAGGCCAATCACGTGACTCCTGTTGTGGCCGGCCATGGCCCATGCCGCGCCAGCCTGGCCGCCCGCGCGGCGACACCGCTCTCGGGCGGCCGTGTCCTGCGCCCCC
>SMGT01013386.1:18498-44377 GCA_004794575.1 Lanistes nyassanus
ATTTGTAAATATCGTTTCCATTGTTTGTAAATATCGTTTTTCTGTTCCAAACAATGAATACTTTAGTCATTAACAACACGCACACAATAGAAGGCAAGAAACAGTCAAAAATACTTAGAAAAAACACACCAGCAGTAAAGCAACAGGCAGTCACGGCAAAGGCCTGTGTGTAACTTTGTGTAGCCTTATATCCGGCTTTTATAAAAAGTCCAAGCGCAGTCCGGAATTAGGAAAGGGATTCATTCAAGAATGCATTTTTAATCTTTTCAGAGAACCACATATGTATAAACTAGACAAGAACACGTGTTTACATATAATTCTCCCGTTTTTTGTTTTTAGTTTTTCGTGTGTTTACTTTTTATCCTTGGTAATATGCCTGTTGGCGTGGTTGGGTATAGATTACAGGGGTATATAGACGACATATAAAATAGATTTCGGGCCATAGAGAGTTTGTAGTTTGCTTTCCAAGTGTATATGCGTTTGTAAGAATGGCAGTCACATGTCTCTGTGCCGGTGCACACAAATCACAGGAAACCTGGTGTGAGGTAGAATACCACTGCATGTGAGCTACACGTGTGACGGTTCTGAGCGTATTGATGGAATGCGGCGTGCAACAACAACAAAAAAATTATATACTCGCTGCATGCCTGCGGGCCTGTCGTAGATCATCAATCGCACATCTTTTAGTCTCTGACTGTCACTACAGCTTTCTTTCGATCATTTATTTTTCTTACCACCATTTTCGTTTGTGCATCTGGTTTGCCATGCGTTCGAGTTTGTTCCCTCTGCGCCCCGTTTATATCGATTCCGTAAGTTCTGCTCGTTTCTTCCCGGACGTGATATAATTTAATCTAGGTTAGACATTTTTTTCATCATGCTTATTCCGGAAAAGATACTTTTTGAGAATTGGAAGGGCGACTTAAAATATTTTAACCCCTTTAAGAAAATTTGTTTATGTATATTCTAAATGCAACAACTCTAGATATAACAAATAAAAGAACTAAGGTTAATATGTGACTGACTGAAGACCTGATTTTTCTAATAGTACTTCTGGCAAAATTTAGCAGTTTAATATGTTTCAGCAGTGCCCGAACTATATTACAGAAAGCTGCTAAACTCGTAGACGTGACATAATTTAATCTGAGTTAAACATTTCTTTTTTCATCATGCTTTTTCCTGAATAAAGATACTTTTATATTTTAACGCCTTTAATACAAATTTGTGTATATTCTAAAGAAACATATCTTAAACATCTAGAGAAAAACATTCCAACCGACAAGCCATCGCTGAATCGATTTGGTTCAAGTCCTAGAGTAAAGGTCGGTTTTAGCTGATCTACGTGACCTTTTATTACAGCGACATGCGGGTGGGTGTAAGGAGTCCTTAGTGCCTTGAAGTTTACCGGCAGATTTACACAAAAGCCATTGATAAAGACCGACTAAAGGTCACAAATTATATTGTCTAGGTCAGACAAAACTTGTTTCCGTATGAGGAAGAAGACTATAGAAGACCCACTCAAAAGTTTTATTATTTTTCATCAGAAACTTGCCACTGTCATACGTCATATAAGATCTAATCTCTACCTGAATGGACACGAAATATCCTCTCATATATCGTACCTGTCGGACAGAATCAGGTTATTGCAAAAATATTGGAATAGGGCGGGGCACGATTTACCCAGCTAAAAGCTTCACTTTCAAGATAGTCAAGACTATCGTACTGGGACTGGGACTCGCTTGGACTCGCGACTGGGACTGGGACTCGCTTAAAACAGCAAATATTTAAGAAATATCATTCATCTGTATTGAGCAACCAGGCGGAGTGAGTGTTCCGTTAGTGAAGAAGTTTTCTTGTAACTCACGATAACTCATTAAAGTACAAATCAGCCATTTGTTCAGGCTGAGGGATTTAAATAACAGTTGATAAACCGTAAGAGCACATATCGATATAAAAGTTTGAAGGTTTGAGAAAGATTTAGTGGTAAGAGCGAAGTCTTAGCAGCTGAAAGCATGTTGGATCGATTCTCGTGATTTCATTTTCTCCCTTTTTAAAGACAGCACGCGCACACACACACACACACAGACACACACACACACACACAAGAAACTTCACAAAGTGAAATACAAAACTAATGAGTAAAAGGTCATTGTCGCGTGTATCTTTAATTCTAGAACATTTCAAACAGTTTTTTTTAAGTAAGCAGCATCGGTGTACGCCAGTAGACTACAGTCGCCTGTCATTGCCACAGTCAACATACAGTGCGTAACACAGCTTTCTACATGCGACAGCCAATACACAGTCTGCAAGACAGTTTTGTACAGGTGACAGTCAGCAAATACGTCATATTAATGAAGTTCAGTAAAATACATATTTTTTTCTTCTCTTTTTATTTATTTTGCTTCATGTGTGTGGTACGGGTGGGGAAAAAGGATGGATCCGAAAAAGGTCCCTTTTTTTCGGACAGTTTTCTTTGCAAAATTAAGCCATTTTGATTTTCGTTAGCTCCCAATCCTAACTTATAAAAATGCGACACCTCAATAAAACGGTTTCTCCTGGACAAAATGTAACCTACACTGAGGACAAAGTCTGGTTGGGAAGACGGCAGACGGCAGATGAGGTGGATGCGAGCACCAACACACGACAGCTTGCCGTCGAGACCTTCAACTGCCCGAGTGGATGGGGTGGAAGCGAACCGCGTGGGCAACCAGGCAGAACTGTTCTCGCCAACTGTCTCCTAGTTCAAGGTGGGTATCCGTTCAATTTGTGCACATTGTTCCAAAAACTAGAGGTTACTAAGAGGTAACCTATCTTCAGTTTGGGAGGTTGGGGGGGGGGAGCACTCTCCCACATCTGCTGTTATTGCCAGTGACGTGTTTGTTTGTCGTGATCACCGACGAAACAGAACGCGTTCCTTGAAGCCAAAGGGCTTCCTACACTTGCAATGCTCTCAACGTTGAGCGAAAACATTTTCCGAGCATTCTCCGTACACGGGCGCAAGACACCTGCAATATTTTACCCGCCAGATCGTCACATGATCATCACGTGTTCGCTCTAGGGGCGACAATAGTAACACTATGGAAGATCACGAACAATTTATTCTGACCGCTGCAGCTTCTGCGACTGCATTTATTTTCGCCCAGCAGTTTCAGAAAACAAAACGGAAAAGGAGAATGTGGGTTCCACAGTGCATTGCTCGTCGAAACCAGTTGGGAGCATAACGTACGTGTCTTCTACAAGAATATCAGCACACGACTCCACCGAAAGCAGACGCTTCTTGTGAATGTCGCACGACAGTTTCGTGACCCAGCCGTCTCGCAATCGACGGGTAAACTTCCCGTACTAAATCTCTGTTTGAATAGTCAGGGGATGTGTTTTCGTATATGCTGGGATGGTGCTGCAAGAGATCAATTAACTGGAAAATCGTCTTTTCTGACCAGATGACTATCAATCGGCGGCCTAACATGATCACGACCAGCGCTAGACCACACTGTACTAAATAGCAGGATTGTTTCTGATTGGCTGACACGCTTGCAACATTTTGAGCCCCTGCTGGAAAATAGCGCGGCGTGTGATCCCCTAAAATGTTGAGCGGCCTCCCTGAAACATTTTCGCTCAACGTTTCAACTTCCATATATGGTAAACATTGCAGAGAACATTGCAAGTGTAGGAAGCCCTTAAAGGGTTAGGGTGGGCTTACGCTGGTGGGCTTACGTGCAGAGAGCTTTGTCCCGCGTCCACAGCGCTTCCGGGCAGTGGCGTTGCTGAACGCGCTTCGATCGAGCGCGGAAGCCAGGATTCGGTAGACCGCGATCGCACAACGACAACATCAACAGGACACACCACAAGAGGGACCTGCTTTCAGCCGCCATGCCGAGAGGGAAAGATGAAGTTAACCCAGAGGAAATAGCTCTTGAAACACACAAGACGGATAGTGAATACGGTGAGAGCTAGTTAATATTTCCGCTTTATTTAGTTCGACTGCTGACTTGGTTTGGTTATGGTTCGCTCCTCTGGGTGTGTCGTCGTGTGGTGATAAGCAGTTTGGAGATAACTCGCAGGTTGCAGTGTGACGAATGTCGTTATTTTAATGTAAATTTGTGAGTGTCGTTCTAGGTTATAGAGTAACTATGTCTCACCCACAGGACGTAATAGGTCTTTAAATTCCACTAAAATTGTCCCGGTTAGCTAAAACATTTTGTAGGTCACCGAGTCACGGTTCATTTACTACTAGTACTGGAGCACAGCGTGGACGGAATTTGACGTGGGAAGAGGCTTTGATCTTAAATTTATTCATGCATGGTGAGGTGCATGTTTGTCTTCAGCTGTGTGATAATACGCAATAATCTTACAGTCTCGCGTAGGCTTGACGGCGAAATTTAGGGGTTTAAAAAAAACAAGTTACGCGCGAGTGATCAAAGTTCTAGGAGGAGGGGCAGAACAGACCGGCAGCGGTAGCTTTTGATGGGTCTTTGCACGCTTGACTTGTTTGAGTGACCAGTGGTAGAACTAGAAGCTGAGCGTTCACCCATCTCCCTCCCACACACACTAATATGACATTAAATCATGTTGATACATACAAATATCCCCGGAGGTTGCTTGTCTTCGGGATTAATTTTTTAAAAATTATCAGTGATTCTAAGTCCAAATGAGATTGCAACAACTCAAGATGACACGACTTGGCATTCTGAGTCAGTGAGCATGTGCAAACATACCCAAGACACAGAAACATGGAAATAAATTCTACCTATTTCAGGAATTAACTCATAACTCACATTATTCCCATGACTGATCATATACAGCGTGCACATGCACCAATGACCTACATATTGCCTCCACAAAATAAAGTGTACAAGCTGACCTCGGCATACCCTGCCGGCTTAATGGACTGCTCAGTCAAATAGAATATATTTGCTCACACGTGATATTCCTAGTAGGTGGGCAATTTGAAAGGGACAGTGTTTCCACCTCACGGTGATTTCGCACTGCAGGGGGGGGGGATGGGGTCCTATTTATTTCTAAGCTATGCACTGACAGAATCAACAACAGGAAGAAAGTCAGTGTGGAGAGGCAGTTCAATGTGTGGGGAGATGGCCAACATGAGTCTGTACAATGTCTTAATCTTTAGATACACCTGGATTCAAAACAGAAGTTTAAGGGGGAGGGGGTTGTATGCTGGCCAGCCTAGAGATTGGTCTGTGAAAGATGTTAAACTACCCGTTATTCCTGCTTCAAACTAAAATTCTGTATTATCATCTGTAGGTCCTAATCTTACTCCTTTTCCCCTTCCCTAAGATCCTACCTTTTGGTGCAAAAATCTGTCCAGCCCAGCAGTTAACAATCTCCCCTAGTTCCCCCACAACGAAACTGCGAAAGCTGTGTAAGGAAGGGGAGACAACCCATATGTCCTCGCCCGGCAAGTTTAGAGTAGTATAGAGTAATATGGATTCGAAACCAAGCATCGCCCTTGGACGTTGTGTTGAGAGGCGATTTTGTGTGCGCGATCCTGTTTATTTTGTATTTTGAAAATTGTCAGGTATTTTCAATACGACTTGGACAAATTAGGAGCAGCTCCAAATTAGTAGGAGCAGCCAGCAGGGACAGTGACGTCGGCGCGCATCCACCGCCAGGACACCAACAAGAAACAGCTTGAAGGCAACCAGCCTCTACCACGCACGCACGCACGCAAGCACGCACGCACGCACGCACGCACGCACGCACGCACGCACGCACGCACGCACGCACGCACGCACATCCTGGCTGAATGCTAAAGCGCAACAATAAAAAAATCGACAGCTTTAGTGGCAAGTTGTGCACCTGGGCACAAGGCGCTGTATAGCGTTTGGCCACCTAGCCCATGGAATGCAAGTACCACTACGTAAATAATCCCAACTTTTATTTATTTATTAATTTTTAACAAAAACGTTATACAGCAATTCAAAACTATGAAAATAACCCTTATGTTTTTGACAAATGTGTTATACAATAATTCAACACTCTGTAAGTAATCTTAATTTTGTTCAAAATTTAAAACCACTGGTGCATTTAGAAATGTGATATCATAAGTTCAAATATCACGTTGCTACGTATAAGCAAACAATCATTCTTAAGCTTTGATACGAAACTGAAAATCAGTAATAAAAGTAAGTATTTTGTGGTCTTACATTCCTCGACATGTCCCTTTCTGTGTTGCGCGTGCTTGGTCCAGTGGCGTGCTTACTGTACAATATTTCGGCCTGACACGAGTGACAGAATAAAAGAAAACATTTCGCCAAAAATGAAAGTGGGAGCAGGCAGGTTAGTTCATTGCTGCTGCTGATAATCAGAAAAGAGACGTCTTTGCTTTTTCTTTGGCGTGTTCCGGGTCCCTCATTTGTATCACACTGACACACTGCAACACGAACAGGCGACATTGTGAGAAAGTACACTCTGAGCTAAATAAAAAGGCAGAAGCAGGAGGGCAGTAAGGAAGGAAGGAAGGAAGGAAGACGCCGAGTCCGTGACACCTATAGGAATCAAGTATTGGTGGGGTGGGCTGCAGGGAGAGGAAGAGGACGTACATAAGGGTGTCTCACCTATGCAAAGCCGATATATCTACCCTGTATTACGATTGTGATACTGTGAGTCCAAGACGATTTCAAAAGCTCAGTTAACTAAAGCACAGGGTATACGCAGACAGCCCGAACCCCGAACCCTTGCCTCGCTGGCTGAAACGCCGAGAGCGACAGCCTTGATTTCGTTCTTCAGGGGTTTCCCAGGGTCGTGACGTATAAATGGAAAGTCGTGCAGTGTTTGTGTTCACAGTAGCCATGGGGCGTGTGCATGTAGTTATCGATTGTGGACACAAATCTGGCGTTAGCACGCATACTTTCACACTAGCAAATGCACTAATGCAAACCCAGTCGTAAAACGCTGCGCACGCCGCGCTGATGCCACGAATTTCATCCACGCTGCACGTGTTCAGCAGGTCACGTGACTTTTGCAGGGTGACGTCAGTGGCGGAATCCGGATTGAATTTAGCGATTCGAGACAATACGCTGGACCTTCCCGTCGCTCGCATCATGCTCTGGACTGTTTTCCATTCCTGCTCACGCACGCGTAAGCACACACGCACACACACGCACACGCACACGCACACACACCCACACACACTATACATGTCTGTATATATTTGTATTAAAATATAGATCGTGACGCAATGACACTTTGGTAAATTAACAAAACTTCCACCAACTGCAGAGCGAGATACAGAGAGATACAGAGAGATACAGCGAGATACAGAGAGATACAGAGAGATACAGAGAGATGCAGAGATGCAGAGATGCAGAGATGCAGAGAGGTACAGAGAGATCCAGAGACATACAGAGAGATACCGAGAGATACCGAGGGATACAGAGACATACAGAGAGATGGAACAGGGAAATACAGGGGGAGGCAAGAGATTAAAATGAAGGACAGTGAGGGGACGGAGAGGGAAGGAAGAGACGGAGTAAGGACACAGGAGGGAAGGAAAGACAGAAAGAAAGAGAATGTGGACAAACCTTGAGGTCTGACGGTTTTTCTCCGAGTATAATCAGCGTGGCCTTCAATGTAGACTGAACAGCAGGGTGGGGGTTGTTGATGCGGTGTGCTTCACTGATGGTCTTGGGTCCGAGCTGTGCATCACACAATGACGGTAGGCAAACACTCTAAATTACAATATTTAACACACGCACGCACGCACGCACGCACGCACGTACGCACGCACGTACGCACGCACGCATATAACGCAATATCAAATAGCGCAATAAACCTCCAATCGACAGCATCTTGCTTTTGTTAAAGTTGCCCTACTGCGCATACCTCGAGAACTCTCTTGGACATGCTGGCAATACGTCGCAGTTTTTTCAAACGTCTTCCCGCTTCTTGAAACCAGGGGGCGCGGTGAACGTTGTAGGCCACCTTTGACCTGTGAGCCGCCATGATAGCGTCCTCTAACACTTGTGGGTTGTAGCCTGCTGCTGCTTTCTGTACAGCTGTAGGGACGGACACACAGGACAGGACAGACATTGCTGGCGTTGTGGGAAGAGATGTGGAGACGGACACACGTCAGACACAGGTGCCATTTTGTGAAGACACGTAGGGTGAGTATAACACAGGACAGGTATTGCTGTGGTCTTGGGAAGAATGTTTGGAGGAAGAATAGGATAAGGAAAAACAGAAGATGAAAGAACAGCATTAACAGCATCCCCATCATCCTCATCAACAGTAACAATACGACCCATTAACATCCTCATTAATAGCATCAACACCATCCATTCCGCCACTACCATCATCACCTTTAATACTTCAACATTAATATTATCATCATTATTATCAACAAAAGCACCAACAGAACTCACCACCATGATCACGACGATTGCCACGACAACGACCACCACCAGCTCCAGAAACAACTAAAACACATCAGCAACAAGACGAAGAAGAGCGAAGAGAAGAATGATTAACCTTCTTGATGATGTTCATAAAGACGTTGAAGAGACTGAGATGCCAGGTCACGACTAACGTCTACGTTAGTTGCCAGCACCCGACCAAACACCGTCTCCAGCCAGTCCATGCTGTCGTCTTTCACCGCGGCCCTGAATTCCCTGATCACCTGCGTCATTACGCACCTGGTTATTTTGACTCACAAAGACAGTCAAGCTGCAAATTGACAAACTGCAGAGCGAGAAGCAACCTGACAGATCGACAAACAGAGAGACCTTAAAAGGCAAACCCCCCACCAAACTAAAACAACCAACCCCCCACCCCCCCTTGCCACACATCAAATAAACAACAGCAACAAAATCACGCAAGCAAACCAACCAAACAGATAAATAGAGACTCACTCTCTGGTTTTTGTCTCCCTGTGTGTCCACGAGTTCTTCGTCTGGAGTCAACAAGTAGTTCAAGACGGTGACGAATTCTTGCTGGCTGTCCTTTTCTCTGGCCTGGATCTGAACGGCGTATTCAGGGTTGTTGTCGTCGTAGGGTACCGTGATGTAGATGATGACCTCGTCGCTCTCCTGTTTTGTCGTGACTCGCTGGGTCAGGTCCTCCGTCTCCTGGCTGACATGCAGGAGAGAGACCTTGACCTCCAGACGTCGGCGAGACCGGAACGTCATTCGAATTTTCTCCCCTTCACGTGCCACCAGCACGCCCTCTTCACGCGAGATGTCCACAATCCCCATGTCCACGGCTGCTTGGTCTGGGCCGTAGATTTTACTGCCAGGAGGAAGTTTGTGCTGTTCCAGGAAATTTGTACTTTTATTGCCTTTATTCTTGTTCACTTGGATGCTTATCTCGCAAAGCGTGGCTTCCATTTCGTCCATGATTTCCAGCAGATAAAGCCCATCAACAGGTAACCTTGTAGTCAGAGCCTGTGTCTTATCTATCGCATTGTTATTTATTAATATGTAGTCACTCAGCTGCAGTTCTTCTGGGAGTCTGTTGTTGGAGCGCTTTTCATTGAAGAATAACTGATATTTCAGAGTTGTGTTTCCCTCTGGCTTGACAAAGGTAACTGAACATTTGCCGTTGACAGCAATCATTCTGGATGTGGTTTTGTGATCCTTCTGGTCTGACAAACGCCAGGGCGACGTGAAGTATTCCAAACCGAAGCTAGGCTCCTGTAAAAATTTGTCTCTTGACCACGGCTCTTTTAACAGTTGCCATGCTGGCTCGCGAGGATGACATATGTAAATGAAGATGTCTGGATCAATCAGGAAGTAAAAATCGTTGGAAGTATGTTGATTGATTTCTATAATCGTTTCTTCTCCGGCCCTGCGTAGAATATGTCAAGACAGAAGCCTAACGTAAATGTGAAATTCATTCACAAATCTATGCTTCTATAGGCAGCATAGAAAAGTTGCAGAGACTGTCTTGTTTTGCTTTATAATGGGGGTGGTGGTCGGGTGGGGAGGTAGAAACTTGGTTAGAATTGTCTAAACATTTTCGTTTAACTCCTATAAAGGTAAAACTTTTTAATTACTAGGCTACCGATCAGAATGAGTAATTATAAAATGATGCCCCACTTTCAGCAGCTGTTTGATTTTTTTCCCTACTGCATCAGTTTTAGAACTAGAACGCACATTTATTCAGTTAACACAGGCCATTAAGAACAATCGTGTATGTTATGCCTGTCTCGCACATTGCGACAAAATCAAAACAGAGGTAAAGAACTAAACCAGCCGTCTGTCGCCATTTTTCTGCCCTAATAATGTCACTTTAATTCGTTTAACCCAGCTCAACCTCTTTTTCAGACAGATTTTTCGCACGTCTCTAAAACCTGTTGCCGTCTAGGAAATTCTCTCGATGAAAATCGGATGGCGTCTGTGTTCAGAAACCTCTTTTGAACACAGCTGAGCATTGTGATCTCACCGTTCTCTTTTAGCCACTCCAGAGTCTTCGATCAGCACACAGCCTGCTGGCACTGAGGTTGACGTCACGCCAAGGAAGGCGGGTGCCAAATCCACAAGGCGCCACGACCCGTCAACATGAACAGCATTCCATTGCGAGTTGTCTTTGACGTCAAGATCCCCAACAGGGAAATTATAGACGAATTTACTGATGCCCAAGAGTTCCTTGCAAGGCAGGCCGGCTTCTCTTTCAACAGAAGAACAATTCAACTCAGTATGCCATTTTATTTGCAGGAGAAACAATTAACTGGGGCTAAAGTGTTGTTATAGCCATCTTTAAGACAAGCCACAGGATATGCATTGGCCAAAAGAAACGGATCGTGGAAATAAATACATTCGAGTATATTTAGATAATAAAGCAGTTGGCTTACTTTAACTTGTTGTCGTGTCCTGATGCCAGTGACAAGTTGGTAATGACTCCTTTCAGCTTCATTGGAAGGTTGTATACTCATGCTTGGTTGCATGGACACTCGTATCTGATCGTCCGATCTTAAATAATGGACTAAAGACCAAAGCTGTGTGGGACGGGCTTTTGCAACTCTCTTTCACACGTTTAAATGCCAAGAAAATATTCAGGATGAACGGAGCTTACCATCACAGCTAGACTGAAAGAACATACGAATGCTCATGCAACCCAGTCCAAAGTGCTGCACTTTATATGCACCACCTTAACGTTTAGCGGGAGATAGGGATAATCTCGTAAGTTGGTGATAACAAGAGAGACTGTGCCAAACTATTGCACAGACGGTCGTCAAAGTTTCGGGGCACCAAGCCTTCATCAGGACATCGAAAACAGATACCTAGACAATTATCTGTGTGGGAACATGTCGAAAACACAGCAAATCGACAAGGGGACGATGGGAGAGGTTGCGAAAGGGAGGTCACTCAATATTCTTGCAATGCATGTAGTCGCCACCTATTTGCCAAACAACACCGACATGCCGTCCACAGCATGTTGAACTGTCGTTCTGTGTGCGTTTTGTTGCTTCAATGTAGAGCAGAGTGGGGTAGTGATGAACGGATCCCTACACCCCACCCCCACCCCGCACGCACACGCACATACACACACATGCACACGCACACACACCAACGCATGCTTACACAAGCCCGCCAGCTCGAGTCACTTAAGGGCATATACAATTTTCTAAAGTCTGCTACTTACAAACATATATACTGAAACAGATCACAAATGTCGATTTGATGTGTGGCTGTGATCCTCAGGAAACTGTAGAGAGAATCAACGGGCACGTCATCACGTGTATAGATGTTCTCCACCAGTTCCTGACTTCCCAGCCAGGTATAGATGGCCCTCAACAGGTGAAGCTGGGAGCTGAGGCCTGGCTGTCTGAGGTAGTCAAGAAGTTTGTCCACTCCACCGGTCAGCAAGTCTGCTGGGGCCTGGAGAGATCGAAGGTGGGCGTGTGGAAATATGGACAACGGAACAAAAAAAATTCTAATGCATTTTTCACTGTTTATTGACTTGAAACGTGAGTAAAACGCATACAGCAGATAAGTTTATCATATGTGTTTTGACAAGGGTGAACAATATCTTGTAAATCCGTAATGAACAAAGAATATTTTAAACTGAATACACCTACGAGAATTTCTAGATGGCCGAATGAACAATAACGGTGTACAGAGCAATACAGCTGTATGAAAACAAAAAAGGATATAACATTTCATATGAAACACTTTAATTAAAAAAAAAACTCCCATGTGTCCAGTTTCTCGTCATTTCCGCTTGAATAAATGGACTGACTGACTGACTGACTGACTGACTGACTGACTGACTGACTGACTGACTGACTGACTGACTGACTGACTGACTGACTGACTGACTGACTGACTGATACACACATCTGCACATATCTGCGTGAGTGTGTGAATATAGAGGTATACATAAGGGAGTGCGGACAGACGGGGAGACAGACAGAACTGACATTTGCGGCATGGCTGTCTACGTCTGAAAAGTTTTCAGCCTTGAAGACCTCATTTTTCCGACCGGATGGCGGTGCTGGGGGAGGAAAGTTAGAGTTGCTCAGCTCTGCTATTCGATTACACAGAACCTAGAGAGAAAAAAAGTTTCTCACATTGGCCTATACAGCAGCGACATACAGGACTAAGTGTGGGACTACATAACCCTTATGATTACTGCTCTTCTTACTTAAATGGGCCCATACCTACAAGCTCTTATGGAAAAGAAAAACGCGTGCCATGAACATTTACCAGTGAAAAAAAGTAAATGCATTTTAAATCTGCTTACCTTATTCGTGAACCCCCGTTTTAGCAGTCTTTAATACAAGTAAAACTTTCTTCATATTGCTGAAAGCTGGAAGTACAACCGTACCCTATTTTTCGTCTTCTACTGTTAATATGTTTGATCTTTATATTCTGCAGAATTCTGTTGTTCAGTACTTTAAATTCTACTAGACATAGATTTTTTCCCTAATAGGAAATGGATTTATTACAGTTTCTTATGTAGCATTGCGAGTAGATCATATACTGGGGTTAAACCTATCAGTCCCTCGTGGGACATTTCTCTCTCCCCCTCCCCCCCCCCGTCCCGTTTAAGAAAGCCCTGCAGAGAGCTGAACAAATACCTGTTCACTGCAAAGCTCTGGCATATTTTTCTCTTCTTTGCCTGGTGAAGACCCGTAGTGGCTTTGTTCAGCTAAACTGACTGTCCACCCTTGTCGACGATAAGCGAGTGTTCGAACGTCCTAAGCAATACGAAAAATACTATTAAAAAAACCTTTATCAATACCTAACATGTACACACATTGGGGTAGTACACTGCACAAGTATCCAACATCCTGACATTAACAAACACCGACAGAACATACGAGAAAGGAGGGAAGAGAAAAGAGACGGGAGCGAAAGAAAAGCACATTTGATCTCAGGTTTCTCCATTTATATACATATATATATAATACTTTGCGCGTACAAGTAGGTCTACCACTTCATCAGTGCAAAAGTGAAGCCGAACTAACACTCGGAAAAAGGCAAAGGGAAGCATTTGTTACACAAAAAGAAGCTGTTTGCATGGACACCATATTTGTATCAAAGCTTTCAACTTTATCTGTGGACACACTGTGGTATCTCTCTACCTCTTTCTCGTGTAGCGTTGCGAGAAGATCATATACTGGGGTCAAACCTATCAGACCCTCGTGGGACATTTCTCNCCCCCCCCCCCCCCCCGGGTTTCCCGTCCCGTTTAAGAAAGCCCTGCAGAGAGCTGAACAAATACCTGTTCTCCTGAGGAATGTCGGAAAAGAAAACACACAAGTCTCGGTTTTTTTTCATTTACACTTAACCGATATATAAAGCCAAATGTGTCTGTTTGGGTGGGGGTGGGGGGTGTAAGTTATACAAATTCGCGCGCCTGAACCGATCCACAGCAAATTCTGCGCAGGTTCCTTTCCACATGCAGATAGTCCTGTACACAGGAATCAGCGTGCAAGGGAGATCACCACATAGTCGTTTCCCTTTCCTACGAAGAGTACCTTCCCTTTCCTCGCTTGACAGCAGGCTGACGGCAGCCACGAGTAGGAGTTAGGGAAGGGGTCGGGGGGTGGGGGGTTAGTAAAGGGGTAAGGGGTAACAGAAGGGGTAGGGTGGGAGTGGTAAGAAAAACCCGGCAACGTCGGGTCTCCTGGCTAGTATATATATCTATAGTACTTCGTGCATGGAATTAATGTCTAGTACACCATTAGAGTAAGTGTTCTCTTGTAAACCACATACAATAAGTTTTTCGGAGAAATGAAGATTCATTATATTCTGGCAGTTGTTAACTAAAATCTTTTGCAAGTGCAACCAGAATGTATTTACAATGTTGCACTGCCAAGTTAACTGATTAATTGTTTCTACTATTCTCTGGCATAGACAACATTTATGGCCAACTTTCTTAAACACAAAAGTCTATTTTTGGGGAAATTTCAATACAGTGGCGTTAGTTGAAAGCACTTCAACTGACAGTCTGAATAAGTTGCATGAATTTTTGAATATGCTATTCACGGAAAGGACTTAATATGTTTAGAACAGAATACAGTTTTCAAAGGAAATAATGGATATGTAAAGAAGTAACATTTGTGCACAGGGTCGGGGGCGGATTATACCAAGCCCCCAAGGGAGGACTTTGTGCCCTTTACCCCCCCCCCCCCCCCCCCAAAAAAATCAGCTGTGTTTTGGAGCGCTGTACGGGGAGTTCAAGCGGCAGGACACATTTTTGTTGCTTTGGTCTCACAACAAATTAAGCCGACGTGAAAAAAGACAAAAATGAACTTGTACCTCTACATAAAGTTATAGAAAACATAAACTGGTATTGATAACTAGCATAATATTTGTTCGATTTATAAGACTTCGGTTGTCAGAAGTACTGCATGCTTGCTAATGGAACATTAGTGATTTGTAACAATAATTTTAACACCCCAAACAACAGCCTACATATCTGACTGTCGACGAGGTTACAAAAACAAAACAAAAAACTGGCTACATAGTTTAAATAAGCATCTACTATATTAAATGCAATTGTTCGTGATCGGATTCCTAAATATTGAATATCTTAAAAGAATGTATTTTTCCCGTAAACGTGATCACACCTGCACAATGAATTCAAAGATTGTAATAACTCAAACGCTTTCTAGTACAGATATACCCGTGACGTGTTGTGGTCTCAACGGTAATGCAGACCATGAGACAGCCAACAGGTATTATCCTTATCAACCCCTGTCACATGAAACCTAGAAACACCGTAAGTGTTAAGTGATCAACAGGTTGTTAAACACTTTATACTCATAGTCTATATGCTATCTATAGCCTTCTATGTCCCTAACTGCCTCTTCATTTAGGCATAAACAACTGTATATCAACAAATGTAAATTTAACTGGGAATAACAACAGCAGCCTATTTGTAAGATCGAAATGACTCAGTTAACATCAAAGTTTTGTTACTTACTGCTTACGATCCAATCCTCACAGCCGGGGATGTTCTTCCATTAAAACGATGAGGATCGACAGAAATCAGACACATACGAGAGACAGAAGGAAAGAAAAGGAAGACTGATATTATGAACCTCTCATGTAGTTTCAGCACTTGGAGACACATGTAAAACACCTTAACTAACGAGCACTGAGACAGCCAGCAGAGACAAGTCAGACCTTAATAAAACTTCCTGTTTGACAAGACCATATCAGCAGTAAAAGCGGTCCTGCGTTCAAGCTCTTATCAGATATCCTGCGCGCAGCACAGTATTTTTCTGATGCAAACTTTTGAATTAATGTAATTTTACTGGTATCAGTAGCCTTGCTTGCTATGCAGAATTCTCATGCATCTATAGCCTGACATGAATTATGAAATTCGATCGAACATGCAAAGCGTTCTATTATAGATGTGCTGTCTGTCATTTCATTTTTACTACACGCAGGACTACTCTGTTGCAATAATTAACAATATATATCTTTCGATACCGGAAAGGTCTATTACATGATAAGAAAAAAATACTAACACAGTTTCTTTCTAAATATATAATGCATTTTAAAAGGGAAAAATCGTATAAGAACTTAAAATAGTTGACTTCAATACAACATAAACTGCAGTTGTATAGAAATTCTTTCAAGACGTGACTAGCATGTGTTGGAAATACACTGATTTTTAAAAAGCCGAATAACATGCAGATTAAAACATTTTGTTTGGAAACTGTGTAGACATCTATTGCTCCGCTCTTGTGTCTTGGAATTAGACTAAGTCACGTGATTGAAACCCTCAAGTTCGGATCAGGTTTCTCTGACACGTAGACCAGGGTCACAGAGCGGCGAGATTGAAGCTCCTGGGAGGCACGATAAGGCACTGCAAGCAATCGCTTTAATTCCTGCGATCACAAGCGAGCAAAACAAACCTTAAACATGAAACTTCATCCATGATTGTGACAGCCACATGGTAGTGGAGCAGACGGAATGTTAAGAGGATCCCTGGAGCTATGTAGGCGGAGTTTGTTACTCCTGGCAGGTCCTACCTTACCTTACCTTAAGGTCCGCGTTGGGGAATGAAAGGAAATAAGATCGAACTAGAGGAACTATTACGAGCGAGAGTATAGTGAAATTCTTTTTTCCAAAATCACTTCTGCGCTAGCCCAGTCAAGCTTTTTATAGAAACCAGCGCTCTCTCCCCCCCCCCCCCATAGCCCTATGCTAATGAAGTCAGCGGAAAAAGTAAGCAGGGGGCAGGGGTGTGCGTGAACGCTTTATTCAGTCTTTCTTTAGAGTTAAAACATCCATTTTCTATATAAAGTTTTGACATTTCAGAGTTCCTAAAAACTGTTACAGAGAACGCTACCCCCCACCCCCACCACACACACACACACACAAACACACAAAATCCTCCACACTACACCATTCTCTAACCCCATCCCTCCCCTCTACTTACCTGTACCCCCTCTCCTAACCCGCAGCCCTACTCCTTCCCCTAACTCCCAACCTTACCTTCCCACTCAGAACAAAGTTTTAAACATGTGGGAGAAAATCAGATTTGAACTACCTAATCTTCAGCCCTTTAAACTAACGCTTTACCATTCAGATACACACTTCTTCCAAAAGTTTTTTTTCAATTCTAGGCATAAAAAGCTGCACTGTGACTTCTGACCCTTTTAACTTGATTGCAAAAGAATATGATTGAAGTGGAATTTCAAAGAATATGAGTGGCGGGGAAGTAAATGACGTGCCGTGCTAAGGTCTGTCGCTGATTGTTACACTCACTACACAGTCTGTAATATAGTTTTCTACAGACGAAAGTCAGTGCAGTCTGCAAATGTTTTCTACTGGCGACAGTCAAAACACAGTCCTTAATATAATTTTCTACAGACGAAAGTCAATACACAGTCTGTAAAACACATTTTTCTACAAGAAACGATACAAAGTCTGTAACATAGTTTTTTTTTATACAAGCGACAGTCAATCCACAGCCTGTAACACAGTTTTCTACAGGCGACTTTGAAAACACAGTCTGTAAAACAATTTTCTGCAATAAAGAAACGAAAGTCTGTAACAGTTTTCTGCAGGCAAATTCAATAGACAGTCTGTAACACACTTTTCTACAGGCGACAGTCAATACACAGTCTGTAACAAAAGTTTGTACAGGCGACAGTCAATACCGTCTGTAACACCCTTTTCTACAGAGGACAGTCAATACACAGTCTGTAACACCCTTTTCTACAGGCGACAGCCAAAACACAGTTTGCAATCTAATTTTCTACAAACGAAAGTCAATACACAGTCTGCAACACATTTCTACAATCGACAGTCAATACATAGTTTTCTACAAGCGGCAGTCAGTACACAGTCTGTAACACCGTTTTGTACAGGTGACAGTCGATAGAGTTTGTAACATAGTTTTCTACAGACGACAATCAGAAAAATACCTCATGTGTACGAGCTCATAATGTGACGTCATGAGAGACGAAAATAAGAGAAGGAACAATGAAGACAGGTGTTAGTGACGGACACCAGACTATAACAGGTGACAGGTGTTGGAGGCATCTACATGCTCAGGCGGCTTGTGGTCAGCGGGGACAATCACAAGTTGTGACGTACACCGGGAGATGTAGCGAAGTCGGACAACCAAACCATCATACAGACAGACGACGACTTTTCTCTCCAGACCACCAACACGAAGTCCATTCGCCACCCACACCACGTCACTACGGGCCGTGGCCACGTCCTCAGGGTCATCATCCTTCATCACCCGCACTGGGACACCCGCTTCTCTCAGCCCCGTCACCACATCCAACTTGTCACTAAGGTCACCCCAACACAACACCAGCACGTCTCTCCACTGCAGGCAGGGGGGTGTTGTGCCGCCGCTGGTGGTGGTGTCGGCTGAAGACGTTGTGTCGACATTCACTGTGAACATTCAGAGTGTGTTCTTTCATTACGTCACTTGTCAGAGATACAGTGAACGTAATGACGTCATATTCTTGTGACGTAAACACGGAGACAGACAAACGCGAGGATCTAACCAATGACGTCATATAGTTATGATGTCACACGTACAGACTCACTAACAGACCAACACACTACCTACCCGGAACACCAACACGCAGACTGTGTAGGAAGCTGGCCACCTCACGACCGCACGTCACACAGTCATGTGGCCAGTAACCTGAATGCCCCTGACCTAACTGGTGATACAGTCTTCTGACTGGCGGGCCGTCTGTGTGGTCGGACACACCACGCCCACTGTACGCCCGGACAAGGAAGCAAGTGATTGCCTTGTCCTGCTGGACTTCCCTGACGACGGCCGGCGGAGAGCGGAGGGGTCTGGTTAAATATTCCACTTGCCAGCCGGCGGGTGCGTATCCATGGTAACTACTTGCTGCCCAAAGATGGAGACGAGGAACTTGTGTCAGCAGCTGCTTACAGAAAGTCTTGAAGTCGTCTGACCGCCTGTCACAGGATAGAGATACACGTGTTACACAGTTTGACGCAATTTAATTAATGACGTAATTATGCAAGCTACATAATTCACATAATAGTAAACGTCATTTTTTCTAGTAAATACTTTAGCTGTAACACTTCATGTAACAATATGTAAAGAAATCTGTCTCTACTTGTCAGAAAGTAGGTATAAAACGCCTCTGTTGCAGAAATCTCCTATGAATCATTACCTGTTAGAGCCACCTGTGACACGCATGTCACAAACACGATTACGTCTACCTGTTTATCTAACATCGTGCCACGTGGTGTAAAACTTACTCATGTCTAGCTTCATCAGCGATGACGTACAACGACCCGCCCCTCGCCGCCCGTGACAAGACATTCACTGCCTTCACCACGTCTTCCTTTATAAGAAAATCAAACTGCAGGAGGTGAGGCTGACCACATGGTACCACTCCAGTCTCCTGGCTGTTGACGATCTGCAGCAACAGGTGGTACATCATGACGCACGCTGCACGACTGAACAACCAGGTACTCACAATGTAGACGTCGTTACCACATCGCAACCATTGTATTGCCATCAACAGCAGCACCACAGTTTTACCTGTGCCGGGCGGTCCCGACACAAAGAGTCTGGGAGGCGCCATGTTGAGCAAATGAATTTGCTCCGGGAAGAGTGTTATTTGAGCAGTATAGCACTCTCCTGTCAACGTCACGGCCTGACCCAGGGTCTTGACACACAGACGTGGGGGAGATGTGCATGGCACAGCTACTGTTGTCGCCGGACCACAAAGCCTGGTACAATAAAAAAAATCACACAGTCATGCAGTTTTTTTTTATATGACAATGACGGTATATGTCAACAGCCTACATTAGTGTCTATATATGTTGCTAAATCATTTAATTTTTAGCTACATCTTAAAATCTGTACTTGCATCATTTTAAACTGACAAAATAGATTTGCCATAATAGGTCTACGAGAGAGCACAGGATGTATGTGAATATAATTATAAACAGAAGTAGAGAATAACTTTTTTTTGTCATCTCCATACCTCCGTGTCACTATAAGCTTGTACTTTCCTCACAATAATACAAGTAAAACTGTTTCGCAAACTTCAACGTCTAGTTTTGTTGTCCACAGTACGCTTGGGGTTAAATCAATGCGTCAAAAGTTCAAGCTGCTTAAAGTCAAACTGCTAGAAACTAAGAAAACCTTGCACTTTTGCTGTCGATTCATGAAATAAAAGCACTTAACACAAAAAGTGTAACTGGAAACAGAACTGAACACAATCTAAGTTTTTAAATAAGCAATTAGTGGGAAATCAGAGTGCAGGCTTCACATTTCATCCATTTGTGGAAACAAGAAAGACGACGGGCGAAAAGAGATTGAAAAGAACTATTTATATAATATATTAGGAAAATGGGGCTGACAGAAAATGATTGGTTGTTTATTCAGGTAGTTTCTGCTCTTGTTCAGAATGTAAGCAGTTTATAAGCGATTACTTGTGCACTTCCCGAGTACGCACGTATCTTGGTATGTCTGTAACACTCACCTGGCCACCATAGTCTTGTAAAGGTCAAAGGTCATGTGACTGTCAAACCGAGACACCGCCACACATCGCTGCCACCAGTTCCCGAGTTCCATAAGCACTTTCCTGCTGACGTCACATGGCGTCTTGGGGTCAGACAGGTGATCAGAGCACAGACACAAATCGGGGATGTTCGCGGGATCTGTTGTTCCCAGACACCGACACAGATCCTTCTGGAAATGAATGAATGAATGAATGAATGAATGAATGAATGAATGAATGAATGAATGAATGAATGAGCCAAGGAATCCATGAATGACGGTTTGTATGTAAACGTATGTGGTACAAATGAGGCAAACGCTTGAATTCTTTACAAGTAGAGTTGTCAAAAGATCGGCAATGTTAACTGATATCGTTATAAAAAGGTATATTCTGAATATTTCTGAATATTCTGTCACAGTCTGCACAACGTTATAGTTTTCAGCACGGGGCGCTGACGTCTATCTAATGTGTGTAGGCGCTTGTCTTCTTCTTCATCATCATCGTTGTCGTCGTCATCATCATCATCATCATCATCATCATCATCATTATCATATCCTTACCTTCATCAGCTGGGTGTCGCCAGAGACAGCTTGTTGCACCTGATGAGCCCTGAGGTTAGGCGCCGCGATTGTCTTAGTGATGCGCAAACCGGGAGCGATTTCAGACACCAGGTGTGACAACATGACCTCCACCTGATCCAGGTGTGATGCGGCATCTTTCAGTTTCTTTCTGATGCTTTCGTCCAGATCCAGGAGAGACGTTTTGTGTTTCTCAAGGTTTTTACCAAAACACATCACTTCAAGAACAACTAAGCCGTATTGTCTGTGAATAAGAAGAACATCAAAGTTTCCATCGGTCGAGTTCCGTGGCAGAGCAGAAGGAATGTTGGAGGATGCTCTCAGGTTGTCAGCCGTAGCAGTGTAAGAAGGTTGGCCCAGGTTCTGTCCGAACTGAAGTTGACTCACTGCAACAAAAACTTCTCCGTTCTGTTCAGACATTTTCTGCAAACAACAGAGAACCCGCTGCAGGTCTGCGTCATCTCTGACGTCACTGTGGTGAACAGGAGGAGGCTGACCATCACCGGACGGTCCGGTCGTCACGTGGTTGACGTGGACAGGAGGCAGGAAGTAGGCGCGAGAGTCGAGATCAGGGAACGCGGCCTCAACCCACTGTAGCCAGAATGTCTGGGTTTCTGTTGGAATGGTTTCCTGTGGAGATGACGTGGACATGAAGAACAAAATATTTATTATGTAATGGAGTGGAAGAATGATATACCAACACCTTAGCTGGTTATTACAAGACGGTCAATTTAACAGCGGAAATGGTATCGACTGTGTTGCGAATTTTGTTCTTAAAACAGTGTGGAGAGGGGATAACCAGTCAAAAACAAAAGCTTTTGCCTCAAAGTTCACAAGCTGACTTGTGGTTGAACTTTTCCGTTTTTGTTTTAAAGTTTTGTATGCTCACTTAAGGTAACCACGACTTAAGGGTTGTCGCATCTAGTGATTCACCAGCGATGTGCCCGACCACATCTGAGCGACTCACGACCGATCTGGGTCAGGCTGTGTCGCTCGCCGCTGGCACGGTCCTTACCGGGTGCTCTGTTGCCGAGCGACTGGCGAGCAAACTGGATTGCTTACTTCCAACAACCACCAATAGGAACGGGACATCTACCAACTACGCTAGCAGTCCCTGATGCCAATCAGTGACGCAAATTGACGAATCGACATAAGCGAATGGGGAACTGGTCCTGCGAAACGAAAATGGGCGAAAAGACCGCCCCTCCCTCCTTAAACACTAGATATTCAAAGATAAAGTTGGCTGTGCTGTTATTTGTCAGTAACATATTCAAGCAAAATATTGATGGGAACTGAGTATATATGTGAACAATGTAAGTATTTGAAAAAGCATCGACAAACAAAGAGGCCTGAAAGAAATCGAGGCAAAGTTACAGAAGAAACAAATCAGAAAACAAAACTTTAACAAACACAACACAACACACACACACACACACACAAAAACAAACTCAATTCTTAAACAGAAGACATAAAGGAAATCACTGTTTTGCTTTTGTCGTTGATGATGTCATCGCCGTGCTGTTTTGTCGTCACTCCCTGGCTCAGGTCCTCCGTCTCCTGGATGGCATACACGAGAGAGGCCTTGACCTTCAGAGGTCGATGAGACCTGAACGAGAGTCGAATTTTCTCCCCTTGATTTGGCACCAGCACGCCCTCTGTACTCGAGATGTCCCCAGGCCCCATGTCCACGAGTACCTGATCAATGCCATAGATTTTAGTGCCGGGGGGGGGGGAGTTTTCTTGATCCCCCAAATTTTTTCCTTGTATTGTTTTCTCTCGACGCCTTAACGCATTTCATAGGGCGTGGGCTTACCTACCTAAGCTGTAATGCGGGCATTTAATGCTTGAACTACTGAATCTTTATGGGATTTTTTTTCGTTTTCCCCAATTATTCTTTGTATTCAATTTTGTGTTGCTTTTAGATTAAATTTCCCCGTCCGGAGTATCGCTGCTTGTCACAGAACTTCGCAGGTGCTCACAAAAAAATTCTGCGCGGCAAACATTACGACGTCATAACCGACCGACCGAGCGAGACACACACTCCCATTTCCCCCTTTCCTCTGTCTGTCTGTGTCTGTCTGTCTGTGTCTGTCTGTGTCTGTCTGGGTCTGTCTGGGTCTGTCTGGGTCTGTGGGTCTGTGGGTCTGTGTGTGGGTCTGTGTCTGTGTCTGTGTCTGTCTGTCTGTCTGTCTGTCTGTCTGTCTGTCTGTCTGTCTGTGTCTGTGTCTGTGTCTGTGTCTGTGTCTGTGTCTGTCTGTCTGTCTGTCTGTCTGTCTGTCTGTCTGTCTGTCTGTCTGTCTGTCTGTCTGTCTGTCTGTCTGTCCCGTTAAGAAAGGCCTTCATAGAGGTGAAAAAATACCTGTGAACTGGAAACCCCCGTCATTATTTTTCTTTGTCCTGAAGTGGCTTCGTACAATTAAACTGACTGTCCGGCCTTGGCAACGATACGAGATATCTGTGGGTCCTAGACAATGATTAACAATTTTTTACAAAGTCATGTTACTTAAATAAAATTAGTCATTTCTTATTAATTTTTATGTGCCCAACTTGAATATGACAGTCAGAATGCAAAATTGGCTCTAGTTTTTTTTTTTTTTTGTAATCTGCAATAATTGTTTACATCACGAAATGCATGCCAATACACCAATAGTAATAGGCCTATGGTTAATACCTGTACAAAATCAACACATAGACTACTTAGATTTCTTTGCATGTCTCTTGTACAGCTGTTCGGGAGCATTTCTGGGGAGTGTCCAGCAGTAGTCAGCCAGCATGGCAGTGGACCATTTTCCCTGGTATCATTGTTCCATTGTTGCGATATCTTGATGAAAACGTTCGCCATGTTCATCGCTAACCATACCCCAGTTGTCAGGAAAGAAATCCAGATGGGAATGAAGGAAGTGGATCTTTGGAGACATATTGCAGGCAAGTTTCTAATACTACATCAGCATGTTTTCTACTAGTTCCTTGTAGTTTTCTGTTCTAACATTCCAGAAAAAGTTTGTAGACACTAGGCGAAAACCATTTCATACTGGTTTCGCATCACCCTGCAGCAAGTTGTTGAACCGGTCATCTTTGAAGAGCTCTCGAATCTGAGGACCCGCAAAACTCCCTCTTTATTAATCTTTGCCTCACTGAGTCGATGGAAGTTTTCATGCAGGTATTGGAAAGCTGCGAAGTCCAGTCCATGGCTTTCACGAAGTTCTTCAACAAACCTAGTTTGATGTGAAGGGGTGGTAGCAGGATTTTGTGAGCCTCGACCAGAGCTGAGATATTCTTCTCTCCAACTGCTACATTTTGTCTGCGACTCCATTCCTTCCGCAAGTAGTGCAATTCCCTTGCTCGGCTATCCCACTCACACAAGAAACGCACGTATGTAATATATCCCTGCTGTAGTCCCATTAAAAGGGCAACTACCTTCAAATCACATCAGAGGTGCCAGCTGTACTTGTTATACTCAACGGAATTCAGTAGCTGCTTTAAGTTATCGTATATCTCTTTCATGTGGACAGCATGCGCCACTGGAATAGATGGAAGACTGTTTCCATTGTGCCAAAGCACAGCCTTAATAAGACTCAGTTTCGAAGAGTCTACAAATAGTCTCCATTCCTGTGGGTCGTGAGTGATTTCCAAGGCATTCATGAGGCCCTCAATATCGGAACAGAATACCAGATTACCTTCCTTTCTGGAGAAAGGCTCCAACTGCTGGTGATGCTTTCGATATGAAGTAATTGTGACATCTTCTTGTAGAAGATTCCATTGCTGGAGTCTTGAACCCAGCAATTCTGCCTTGTTCTTGGATAAGTCCAAATCACGAACCAGGTCATTTAGTTCGTCCTGTGTTATTCTGTGTGGGGTTGATGATGAACCACAGTGAAAATCTGGATCACTGCATGCTGACGGACCAGGAGAAGAACAGATCGGCTCACACTCGTCCTCATCAGCTGAATCAAGAGAATATTCTGCTGGAGGTTCTGGAATAGGAAGTCCCTCACCGTGTGGAACTGGTCTCAATGCAGACGGAATGTTTGGGTAGACTATTCTCGACTTCTTTTGCTTGTGGTTCCGCTGTAGCACAGCATATATTCTGGGCCCAAGGCTTGAATTGGTCGCCAATCTTGCATCCGAAGTAAAGATGATATACCTTCTTCACTTGAGGAGTGATACTTTTCTTCTGGTTGGTAAATGTCACTTCCCCAAAAATATAACAAAAATTGTCCACGGCAATATTAACACACTTTCGAGGGATTAGTGTAGAGTATTGTAACTAAATGTATAAATTAATAAAGTTTTATGTAATAGGAACTTAAACTGTAACGCACAAAGTCTGAAATATTTTAAATGCTCAACCTTTTCGACCGGGCTTTATATAGTACACTGCTGACGTCTTTATATAGTACACTGCTGACGTCTTTATATAGTACACTGCTGACGTCTTTATATAGTACACTACTGACGTCTTTATATAGTACACTACTGACGTCTTTATATAGTACGCTGCTGACGTCTTTATATAGTACACTGCGGACGTCTTTATATAGCACACTGCTGACGTCTTTATATAGTACACTGCTGACGTCTTTATATAGTACACTGCTGAGGTCTTTATATAGTACACTGCTGACGTCCTGATATAGTACACTGCTGACGTCTTTATATAGTACACTGCTGACGTCTTTATATAGTACACTGCTGACGTCTTTATATAGCACACTGCTGACGTCTTCATATAGCACACTGCTGACGTCTTTATATAGCACACTGTTGCGAACTGGGGGGGTTTTGAAAGAGACAACCGACCTCCGTGTTGCTCTCCCCGCCTGCGTGACCTTGTCACACGCACACAAATGGCTCGTGGTGGCGTTCCCCC
>SMGT01013387.1:18538-31908 GCA_004794575.1 Lanistes nyassanus
CGAAGGCCCACTCAGCCTACGCCGCGCTGACACAGAGCCTTCACACGCCCAGTCTGTTGAACTGCACGTGGCCAACGCCGTGTTCGTTAAACCCAATCTACCAGTGGAGGAAGCTTTCCGCCAGGGCCTCGAGCTGTCACCGGGCAGAGTAAGTCACATGGGTACAGTCTGCAAACATGCACGCAGTAATAGTCCCTTTTTCACCCTCTACCTTCCTCCCTCTTTCTCTCTTTCTGTCGCTCTTTCTTTCTGTCTTTCTCTTTCTTCCCTGTCTCTGTTTTCTTTTTCTTCTTCACACTTTGCAAACACATGGTTCATCTGTAGATGTCGTCTGTGAGTTTGCAATACATAGTTCATCTGTAGCCGTCGTCTGTGAGTTTGCGAACACATGGTTCATCTGTAGCTGTCGTCTGTGAGTTTGCAAACACACGGTTCATGTGTAGCCTTCGTCTGTAAGTTTGCAAACACATGGTTCGTGTGTAGCTGTCGTCTGTGAGTTTTCAAACACATAGCCATGATTTTCTTTAGCTTTTCTTTCTGGTTCTGACCAGAACTTCCGTTACTGCCCCACTCCCTGCATTTTTTATTTGCTGCACACAGGGTCCAGCATGACCTGGCTCTGACCGGGCGAGCCTTTCAAGAATTTCTTTCCCTTATCGTCTCCGTTTTAGAGTCGATTGCATGGCGCCCTTTGTTCCAGGTTCGACCCCTTTAACTTTAGCGCCACGGGCGGCCCCGAGGCGCCGATCAACGCCTGGGTGAGCAACACGACCAAAGCAAAGATACCCGTTTTGCTGTCCCCGGGCACCGTTAACCCCCTGACAGGCATGATTATTGTCAACGCTGTTTATTTTAAAGGTGGGACTACATTTGTGTTGTCGTCGTTAGTGATATTAATAATCATTGGCTCCATGACACGTCTTCCTCGATGCCTCCATTATTACATGAGCCGTCTTTTCTTCCTCGTGGCCTCCATTATTACACTTCCTCTCTTCCGTCTCTGCCGCCTCCCTCCTTTCCTGCCGTCTGTGTTTCTTAGGTAATCTGCGTTTGACTATCATTTCTTGTTCGCAGATTACCTGCTTATTTCCTCTTTATTCCTTCGTTCAACCGCACACAAAAAAGCGGTTGGCACATTGCACAAGCAAACGTTTCATTGTCTGGAGATTTGACTTACAGCGAATTGTTCGTCTGTATCATAAAGTATTAATGTTACGGTAAGGAATACGGATAATTCTGTGTGTGTGTGTGTGTGCGTGCGCGTGCGTGCTTGTGTGAGTGAGTGCATGCGTGCGTGAGTGAGTGTGTGGGTGCACGCGAGAACGTGCGCGTGCGTGAGAGAAAGAGGGAGAGAGGGAAGGGTAATGTGTAATCAGTGGAATGAGCTCCATACGGAGTAAACATTCATCAGAGACTAAAACTTCATCACACAGTGAGTGATGTATTTTCAGTGTCTGTAATGAATCTGTGGCAGGTTCCTGGCAGCGGAAGTTCGACCCTAGCCAAACGACAGAGCAGCCCTTTTACCTGACTGACGGCCGAAGTGTTCCTGTCGCCATGATGAAACGGACAGATCTGTTTAAGTGGGTACATTAATTTATTTACCCTGCAGATGGTTTGCGCGTGATTAAATAAATGTATTACGGGCTTATTTACCAGACATAACTTGGTTATAGTTTGTTAGAGCATGCTGCCATTTTCGTTGAAACAAGCATTTGCTGTGATTGTCGTAGAAACAACAATATTTTCTGGGTTTTTGGATTGGGACCACATTGGTGATTTAAATCTGCGTTTCTCGGGACACACCTGTTATCTAGCTGGTTGCTTCAAACAGCCATCAAGGCTGAACCCATTTGCATATAATGATTTGTCTTTTCTCTCCTTTCAGCTATCAGAGGTCCAGTGACTTGCAAGCCCACATCTTAGAGTTACCGCACCAAGACCAACGTTTCTCCATGTTCATCGTGCTGCCGCTCACTCGTGGAACGCTCGGCCAAAATGAACAGTCTTTGAAACTGGCGGAAATCACGTCAGATTTGAGCTCCATGCAGAAAGTTCGCGTCAATGTGATGCTTCCCAGGTGCCTATTGGTTTATCTTGTGCTGGTGCGTTTTTGATCGAAGACTAGTCTCTGTCCTGCATCTCTTGACTTCCCTAATTCTGTTCTTTCGCGGCTAATTTACTTCTGGGAAAAGGACAAGCACCGCTTTTGCCACGCCTATGTTTCCAGAAGTTAAAGTAATTCTAATCATCTGGAGGGATCCAAGAAGGCGTGGACGATGAGGGAGAGAAAAATGTGCGAATGCGAGCAGGTTAAACGTACTGGTAAGAGAGTCTTCTTCACTTTTAGCAGATCCTTAAAATTTCTAAACGGATTTATTGCGTCAGAATGTGAAGCTGTGTAGCAGATGTTAAAAATGTCAAAATAGGTGGGTGCCTGCGCGCGCGAGGATATATATATATATAGTTATATGTATAATGTGTGTGTGTGTTGTGTCTAAATAGGTGGGTGCCTGCGCGCGCGAGGATATATATATATTTATAGTTATATGTATAATGTGTGTGTGTGTGTGTGTATCTTGTGTCTATATTTAAAACAAAGAGCAGCTTCAGCCTCAAGGAGCCTCTGCAGAGACTGGGCATGCGCAACTCGTTCAGTCCCGAACGCGCCAACTTCCAAGGGATCACTTCGGTGCACCAGCTGCATATCTCTGACGTCATTCACCAGGTGTGTGATCTCCCTTGAAGGAAGAATCATTTGTGGTGAAAGGTTTGAGCGATTCTGGGCTAAGCTCAGCGTCTGAACCTCCATGTCTGTGTCTCCAACTGTGTCTTTGATAAGTGGTCTGTGATAAGGAATTAGATTTCACTGCACACCGCTTAGTCTCTCCTTTTTTCAGTTCCTATGACATAAATATTTTTGCTTGCTAAGCTTTCAGATTTCATTCTGTATTTCACGCCGAGCGTAATTAGGAAGACGAAGGATGTTAATGTTGTTAACCGTCAAGTTTTTCCATTTCACTTCATTCACCTGCTGTCACCCCCTCCCCTACATCTGTTGTGACAGCCCGTGGTGGAGGGCAACGAAGAGGGAGCCGAAGCAGCTGGCAGCACCGGAGTTGTCTTCCGTCTGCGCTCCTCCAGGCTCCCCATCGACTCCCGGGCAGACCATCCGTTCCTGTACGTCTTGCGAGACAACGTGAGCAGGATTATTTTATTCATGGGACGCTACTCTGGTGGCGCGTAGGGATATTGTACTTACGCTAGTCACCCCATTAACACATTTGTTTACTTTCCGCCATTTCTCAGGAAAAGAAATCTGTCAGCAACTGGTTAAGAATTTTTTTCGTGTGTTGTACTAGTGGAGTTATTATTTATAGCATCATCGTCATACAAGGCAGACGAAAAATATCATCCCGCTTTATTATATTTACAATCCAATTTTCCCGTTTATTTAAAATGTTTTCATGATATGAATGCTATTCTGCACTGACTGAATGACTGGATGCACTATTTACCCTCCCAAATTTATCTAACACAGCCATGCTGAAAAGTATATGAACACATATCAAGAAATAATTTAAAGTAGGACACAATTTGATCGGAAATAAAGACACACAGAAAACATTTGCATGTATAATGCCTGAAATGGGTTTGGGAATGACAAAAATTCGGAAACTATATAGGGTGTATGCACTTGTGTCGAGGAAGCTCTTGACGAACTTACAGACTGCTTTTGAGTTCTTGAGTTCTGCTGCTGCCAGCAATAGAAGTTTGTCAGGAAGCAGGATGACCTCTATGAAGGACCGGTTCGCGTGGGATCAGGGGAGGCAACTCGGATACAAAAGGAATCCTGCCAGAGCCGTCACACCTGGGAAAATCTGGTGGTTTTCTGAGAGGTGTCGATTGGTATTGGCTGCTTGTTATTTAGCATCAATACAGCCACGAAGGTCATTAGACGGGGTTTGAGGGGAGAGGTTAATGAAGGGCTCCGGGAAGGAGAATGGGGAGGCCACGAGGACGATATATTCTCAGAGTAAAGGTGCACGTAATATACATAGCGTAAATGGGCCCTAAGACCACTCTTAAGTTCGGAAAAGCAGGTACGAACGCTGATGCAAGCCAAACCTGGAGTTAAGCATTGTTCAGATTCCATTCGGCCATCTCAGTGCAAAAGTAAACACAAGGTAAATTTTCACTCCTATCAATCACTTGCAGAGGCGAAAAGGGTTTGTTAACAGAAAAAGGTGTTCTCTGGTATTAAATACACGCTGAACATTTCGATTTTACGGTGCATTTTTTCCGTTTCATTCGCGTGTAAACGTCGCTGCATTTTTCGTTATATCGGGTCCTAAAACGCACGTAAGTTTATGGAGATACGATCAAACCTTGTAAAAACAAAAAAAAAATCTCAATTCTTTATTTCAATTGTTGAAAATCCCGAAGAAAATGTATCAAAAGGTTATGTGGTCACGAAGGATGCCTGAACAAACATGCAGCTGGTTACACGTGAAGTGCGTGGATTGTTTTGAGAATGACATGCATGGTTTGCTCGTAACGTTTCACACGCGAAAGGCCGCCATTTTGCTGTTGTCGGTGTGGGAAAGTCTGGCCAGAGAGCTCTTGATGTTCTTGTTATCGACAGGCACTAAGGCTGAAGACACCATCAGCACCAAGCCAGTCAGGATGCCGACGATGAGAGACCAGTTCAGGTGGGCGGGAAGGCAGGCCAGGTACACGATGGATTGTGTCAGAGCCGTTACACCTGGGAAAACAAAGAGACATGCAGGTGTTAGTATGGTATCGTCTTTCGTGTAGCAAGCTATTCCCGAGACACACAAAGTCATTACGTTTGTCTATACGACTCTGAGACTGATATGTCCCAGTTCGCCAGGTTCTGGTCGTGAAAGATCCTCAAAAGGCACGTGGTACTGACCTTCACATGCTTTGACGGCCTCGACAACACGAGAATAGCAAGGCTTCTCTGCAGTCGTCCGCCTGGCGTTGAGGAAGATGGCGAAGAACACAGAGAGGAACGTGTACGCCAAGCTGAAGCAATGGAGCCCTCTAGCGGCGTGGAGACAGGACGCTGAGCGTGTCAGTAAATAGCCATGTCATGATCGCCCCGACCTCCGCAGACTTAACTACGGAAGATCGGTGATCAAGCGTGTTCTTATGATGCTTTCACCACCAAGAAACATCCACAGACAAGCGTCCGTTCCCACCTTTAATGCAAAGATATTACCACAATCTAACAATACAGATATTCATCAACTATAATGTTTACACTGGTCAAATACGTATTATTCCTCTTTTCCTTTATCAAAACTTCTAAGCAAAATGGTTAGAATGCTATACTCACATTACATTGAATCCAGTGGTTCTGGACACACACACACACAAGTCAGTACCATGCGAAATGTTCCATTGGCTTTTCGATACACAGTCTTTGGATTCCTTTACGATTGTCAGTAATTATTCCCTTGCACACCTTCGATAGAATTCTCTCTCTCACACTTTCTCTTCTTCGTGGGCGTTGCCCCGGTCTGTCAACTCTTGGCCTCGGTAAGACTGGGTATCCAACGAAATCCCGTCATCAGCCTGGTTGGTACAGCTCTGGTTATCTACAGCCACGGTCTCTTTCGCTTTCTTCTTTTAAGCCTTACGCCTGTTTATGGGTTCATCAATACTGTGACTTTTATTCAGTTCTTACTTCGCAACATTCTTCCAAGTATTACGCCTACTTGCTGGCACTAGTCTGCGCGTTTCTTCGCATTATATTTCCAAGCTTTACGCCGACTTGGCACGATTCTGCTTCTCGGGCTCTGTCCAGAATCAAAAGTCCCCCCTTCGTGTCTCTGCGAACTGGGAGCTTATCTTTTTCGCCCAAACTCTCTCTCCCCTCTCCCTAGTCTCTCTCCGTCCTTTTCTGTTTGTTTCCCGGCTGCTCGCACCCTCGCCCACACACCGGATGTAACTGTCACCTATTTCCTGTACCTGCCCCCCATCCCCTTGACCATCGCTTTGTTCAGGGAGCGGACCTACGCCTACGCAGTATCATTCGCACTTAACAAACTCCAAACTTCAAAATGCACAGTCATACTCATTCAGTCCCTATCTCTGTGTTCCTGACAAGCCATGATCAAGAAATTTCTCTTATTACCCATCCCCGCTCCCCGTCTGCTCCCATGATACCAAGGGCGGAATGTTTAAGCAAAATAATGTCTTCATTTCCGTCCTATTTAGGCGTAGAAGGGAGATAACAAATGCTTGTGCAATCCGTCTCCCAACTGCCTGCCCGTAAAACCGTAATAAGCACTGGTGCTCGATACTTCTATATAATGGTAATTATCCTAGGTTCCATACCTGATAGAATTATAAAATAAGGGGAGGGAAGCACAGGGTCCGTAACTGACGTCTCTTTCTTCTGTTCAAGTATACTTTTGGACAGTGGGTGAATCCACATCTAGTAAATAATTTGGATTTGTCTCGATTTATTAATACTAGCTAAAAAGTAAAATACAAATTGAACATCCACATCTGCGTATAGACGGATTAATTGAATACTGTACCTTTTTGCTAAAAAACTAGAAGTAAAAATATTTAGTATAAGATCAAATACAGTGCACAAGCTTAGAATCATCCATTTTGGCAAATGAGCAAACGCTAACATTTACACTGAAATCTGTCTCTATAGTAAAACGAAAGAAAGAAGGGACGATGAAAAAAAGGAATAAAGAAAAGCTAAAAGAAAATGAACAAACGTTGAAAGAAAGACGGGAACGCAGTAAGGAAAAATAAGAAAGCCACATAAAAAGAAAGGAATAAGGTGTATAATTATCTCCCTCACCTAGAATACACTCCTGTGCACTTCGGACAAAAACTTGATAGTTGGATTTACATTTGCACTCTAATGGACCCTCACAGTCGTTCAGCAGATTCGGCTCTGTGACAGAAATCAAATTTCTTGAGGTTTTATCAGGTCGTCATTGTTATAATTTAACCATCTCTAAGACAAGAGGTATATTGAAAAAAGCATATTATTTTAAAAGTTGTTTTATGGTCTTTATAGGGTACATATTTGTATATAAAGTAACTTTTATCGAACTATTCCGAACAAAATGAAAACTTTTCCCCAGTAACACAGGTAAAATAATGACAAAAGCTAGTTTCATAAAACAGCAAATGCAATGAAGCTGTATGCTGATTTCGGCCATAAAAGAACAGTTAATAATCTTTCTCATTTTTGTAAGACCGATATTTAGGGCAATTAGGAAAGACTGTCGGAGCGCAGAAAGGTGAACGAAATAAGGTTCACAAGTACGGAAGGAGGGACAAAGTAAAAAAAATGCATGCCCCATCTACGTTTCGGAACTTACAATCTACAGCTCCGCTCCTCTTCAGACGATCGCATTCTCTCAGTCAAAAACATCAGGACAAAAACATATGGACAGCGCATGTTTACAGCGCACTCCCCATCTCTACAGACTTTCAAACGAAACTTAAAAACTGATCTTTTCCGCAAATACCTTGACTGACGTCGCGATTGCGTCTGCATTAACTTACAACTTTCTCTGTTCATCCTCTCTTATGATACTTTTCTACCCACCTGTGAATGACGGACGATCTGTCTCCTGACCTGTTGGTCCGTGTTGCGTTCATCTCTCCCTCTGTGTGTGTGTGTTCGTTCATTAGAGTGTCTGGGTGCCTCGTCCGCGCGAAGTGTGCATGAAATGTGTTCTCGCGCGTTAAAAGTCTACAGTTATTATTATTATTATTATTATTAATATAAAATGAAGGTAAGAAAGAAGAAGCGGTGGTGGTAGGTTTCCAAGATATTCTATTTGTTGTTATACTAAATGCGTCGTGTGCAAACTTTAATGGAGCTCCAGAAATAAAACCACCAGAATCTGCTGTCTGTCATTTCCCCCCAGTTCCTTCGCTTCTGGTAGCTACTGACTATTTAGATCATTGCCTGCGAGAGTCTCAGAGGATTAAAATTCCATTTGGTCCTAATAACTCCCACCTTTTCCAGGGCTTTTTGAAACGCCCCACCGAGCAAGGCGTGTACTGGAGTTAAAAATGAAAGCCACAATTACACTCAAACCTCGTTAACACAATTACTGAATCAGTTGGAACAATGACGTTTGAACAGTATGTACATCAGAGCTGTGGGCAGCAATGCATGAAGACGGCAGGGAGGAATGGACAGTGTGGTGGGTTGTGGTGGTGGTGGGCAGAGGGCGGAAGTAGTGGTGAATTAGATACTGACAAGAAGACGAAGGAAAAAGTGAAATGCAAGCGTGAAACTCGAATGATGTTCACAATAGTCTGACTATTTTATTGGATCGTTTGTTGTAGCAAAAACATGTAATTAAACCAATATAATATTATAAGAAATTATTACACCAGTATATAAGAAATTTGTACAACAGCATGTAAGACACAAAACTATGAGGGAGGGAGGGAGGGAGGGCGGATCAGTGAGATAGATGGGACAGGCGCGATCGATTCTGCAAATTTATTTACACCAAGGAAAATGGAGGAGAGAGGTGAAAATGGCGCCAGCATACACGATAAAAAATAAAAGCTTAGCACTTTGAAAGTTCTCTTCTGGTGTTTGCATGTTAATATACTGTCTGCTTCGCCCTCATCTGCCCTGCTGACCAAGCCACTATTACACTCAAACCTCATTAACAATTACTGAATCAGTTGGAACAATAAAGTTTGTTGGAACAGTATGTACGCCAGAGCTGCGGGCAGGGGTAGGGGGAAAGGACAGCGTGGTGGTGGTGGTGGTGGTGGTGGTGGTGGTGGTGGTGGTGGTGGTGGTGGTGGTGGTGGCGGTGGTGGTGGTGGTGGTGGGCTGAGGGCGGAAGTAGTGGTGAATCAGATACTGACGACAAGAAGACGAGGGGAAAAAGTGAAATGCATCACTCGAGTTATGTTCACAATAGTCTATTTTATTGGATCGTTTGTTGAAGCAAAGACATGTAATTAAAAAATAGTACGGTGTGTAGGGTATTTATTAAGGGTCTTTGGTCTTTCCCCGGTATACACAGGAAAAGACATAATCAGGTTAATAATAATACATTCTTATTAAAGATAAACATATAACTGATATGCCACATTATTTCCCTTTGTCACATTACCAGCAGTGAAATGGAGGAAGGAAGTATATTTACTGTCAGTATTGTACCGATTCTGGATGCCAATAAACCGACAATTTTGTAAGCCAGTACACAAATGACGTACATACACCAATAGTCTAATATTTTGTGATGGCTGTGTTAATGGGTCTTCATTTACTGATATATTTCAAATAGTTTAAAAACGTACTTCTAGAATACTTTTGTAATGTAATGCACTTGTTTCTGAAATAGTAATAGTGAAAAAGTTTTAATCGCAGTAGCAATATGATATGCAAGTTTGTGTCATGTCCTATAGCGACACAGACTTCGTATATTAAAGTCGGGATAGGACAAGAGTTTTGTAAACTGCGGCATTGTTTTAGTTTATTTTTCATCTCAGTATCCTGACCGAGAAGGTCGTTAAAGATGCATGTCGGATGCAGTTCTGACAGTCTCTGCTATCCTGGCCTGTCCTCTTCTATGTGTAGCAGAGTTGGCCTTTTCATGTGTGTGATATTGCAATCTACCTATCAAAAACATAACAAGTGGCTCAACTTCTAGACAGGATTTAATGTCCTTATTGCAAATGACCCGAGAACGGAATATGGTGCATATCGAATAGCATCATTATTAATTAATGAAACAGAAATAGAATGTACAAATACTTTATGAATAGGCCCTAATTGTCGGAATAAACTTTGCAAGAAAAACAGGTGACTGCCGCTTGGAGGAAAATCTATCTTAAATTTAAAACAAGGGAACTGGACCAAGCTAGGACATGACAACGACAAAGACAATCTACATGTTTCGGGGCACTACCCCTTCATCAGGACGACACAAAAGCGACGAAAGAGTCATTTTCCTGCTGTCCAGCCTATGCGCCACCTCTACTGAAGCTAAGTCTTTTTCTTCTGTTTTCGTTGTTGTCGTTTTTTCGTCGCTTTTGTGTCGTCCTGATGAAGGGGTAGTGCCCCGAAACATGTAGATTGTCTTTGTCGTTGTCATGTCTTAGCTTGGTCCAGTTCCCTTGGAATAAACTTTCTTAGCCACTCTTGTCAAACATTCTGAGATCTAAATTTAGTTGTCTCTCTATATAATGCATATTGGATCTGTTGTCAAAAGTTTTCCTAAGTTTTACCGATGACTCACATAACTTTCCTTGCTACAAAAAGAAAAGAAAGATTGAAAAGATAGGATAACTCTCTACAATCACAAGCAGACGACAACGGCGAAAGGATGAATTGAACCCAATCGGTGAATAGGAAGCCAGTCACGTGATAATCTAGATCAAACTCGATCAATCCTTTTAAACTTCCGATCAGTTTTGAAACGACAGCAACAAAATTGTGAGATCTTCAGTGTCTGTATTCAGAGAAAGATGCTTGGTGGTAAATCTGTGAATTTGGAAGTTTAACGACTACATCCTTAGCATTAAATCTTATTGCTACCATAATCTGTTGTTTCTGGATGTCGAATGGAATCTGTTTTTCAACTCTCTTAGTCTTCCCATAGATTCGTTCTGTATCATGAGTGCTTCGAATTAACGAAGTTTTTTTTATATTTTTGTAAGTTTTTAAATCCTTGCAGAGGAAAGATACAGCATTAATTTGAATTATCTGCCCCCATCCCCCAGTTTTCTGTCATCTGTCATCAAGCTTGCTGAGCGAACATTGCACTTTGGAAGCTTTGAATACTGTAAATAGTGCAGAAAGTTCCAGAAGGTTGGACTTCCGTTTCCGCCCGGTCGCTCCCTGTAGTATATCTCATCTGTTAGGACTGGAAGCAAACGTACGTATATGTGCATGCACGTGTGTGTAGTTTGACTGAGAAAGATAGACTGATGGAGAGAAAAGCAATTTTCAATCAAAATAAATGGGATATTTTAAGAATTGCGCTTATTTAAAGCTAAACAAGCACAGTTCTGAAGTGACAGACTAGATCAGATCAAAATTTTAATTTGGTCTACTCTATGGATTGGCTGAGGCAAATAATTTTTATTCAGATAATATTTATATAAGTATTTTAATTGACCTTAATCACCTGTCCGTCATGTGGCCTTTTCTCATCTTTAGCTAACTAACCAACGTTTAAAAAATCACAATATTTGATTTTTGTAGATTAACGACAAGGTCCAGAGAGAGGAGCCTTTCTGGGAAGGGCGTTCTAGAAATTCAAAAATATATCTATGGATTTACACTTACTGCACCATGTTATGCATCTTATAAAAATCAAAGGCTTATAATACGGGAACAACTTTGTGTTTTGAAAGCTGTATAAATATATGTTGGGAAGGTGAGAACGTCTTTTTAGATAGTTCCTTTGAGATTATCATAACGCATATGGGGGAGTGGGATTAGATTGAGGATAATATTGCGATGTTTTACGATGTGTTAGAAGGTTAATAATGAACCTACCGTTTGCACACTTTTTGCACCTATAAGCATTGTTTACAGAAGATTTCTTTGGCAGTAAAAAAGATGCAGAGCAGCCAGAGTGACATACCCACAATGACGTCACGGAAGACAAGTCAGATGGAGCGTGACCAGCAGTGGTTACCAACTGGCAGTGCTGAGAAGCCGGGTAGGTGAACATAACTCACATCGCCACCTCAACCACACACCCCAAACTGCACACTCTATTCCAAGACACTGTGGTCGTTTATAGCACGAGAAAACGGGTGTACATCTTGCGCAAATGGTATTTTCAGAATTCGAACAAAATGTATAGGCAGGTAGCCTGTTTGGATAAGCGGATTTATTCGCAATTAAAAAGAAGAAAAAAGGTTGGTTTGGATGTATTGGATGTGTCGCAGAGTAGAGCGGTAGCGCTTCGTTACAATTGCAGTCGTGGCAATGGCTCTGTCATCCTTCCACTCCGAACACAGCAACAAGGCGTCTTCGCTTCTACTTCCAAACTTTAATACATTTCCCGTCGCTGTGAGAGCACAGGACGGACCTTCCTAGCTCGTGCTAACAAGCGACCAGTCGGGCGAATGATGCAAGTAACCGTTGTATGCCCCCTAGAAGGGAACAAAGTAACCGTTTTATGCCGGCTAGAAGGGTAACAAGTAACCATGGTATGCCGGCCAGAAGGGTAACAAGTAACCATGGTATGCAGGCTAGAACGGTAACAAGTAACCGTGGTATACCGACCAGAAGGGTAACAAGTAACCGTTGTATGCCGGCTAGAAAGGTAACAAGTAACCGTGGTATGCCGGCTAGAAGGGTAACAAGTAACCGTTGTATGTCGGCTACCAAGGACCAGCTGGGTGGGCGCCTGGGTGTACCTATCCACCAACCGGCTACACATGTTGTCAGTAGCTTTTTTTAGTTTTTTTTATAAAAGAGGTTTGCTTGTTGGTGTTACTTTTGTTTTGTTTGGGTGGGGGGAATCTCGTAATTAACAAAATCCTCATTAAAATGGTTTATCAACTCTGTCTCAAATGTGAGGTAATCGGTTGAGATATTTCAACATTTCTTTTATAGATATTCATTCTCTGACGTGCTGCCAACATTTATGCTAATTTTCCAGGTGTGTCTCGGGTGACGGCTGACCGACCCTACAAATGTTCTACGTGTGGCATGTTATTCGCATGCTGTGGTGCCCTCAACAGACACAGGCAAACACCAAGTGGTGGACGATCATGTTTGTGCCAGACGTGTGGCAACTCATTTTTAAGCAGCTGTGACCTCAAAATCCACTTTGCAATGGATACTTGCGACCGTTTATACACATGTGACAAGGATGGCGAAAAACTGATACAGGAATTTCCCCTCGCTGAACACACGAGAACATGCGCAGTCGACCTTCCATTCAAATATGACACATGTGGTAAAACATTCAGTCAAAAAAGTCACCTTTCATCGCACACAAGAACACATACTGGCGATCCTCCATACACATGTGACATATGTTGCAAATCATTCAGTCACAAATCTCACCTCGTTAAGCATACAATAACACATACTGGCGATCGTCCATACACATGTGACATATGTTGCAAATCATTCAGTCAGAAACCTAAACTCACTAAACACACAAGAACACATACTGGCGATCGTCCATACACATGTGACATATGTTGCAAATCATTCAGTCAGAAACCTAAACACACAAGAACACATTCTGGCGATCCTCCATACACATGTGACATATGTTGCAAATCATTCAGTCACAAATCTCACCTCGTTAAGCATACAAGAACACATACTGGCGATCGTCCATACACATGTGACATAT
>SMGT01013387.1:31965-49125 GCA_004794575.1 Lanistes nyassanus
ACACATGTGACATATGTTGCAAATCATTCAGTGAGAAATCTAAACTCGCTAAGCACACAAGAACACATACTGGCGATCGTCCATACACATGTGACATATGCTGCAAATCATTCAGTCAGAAATATACCCTCGCTAAGCACACAAGAACACATACTGGCGATCGTCCATACACATGTCACATATGCTGCAAATCATTCAGTCAGAAATCTACCCTCGCTACGCACACAAGAACACATACTGGCGATCGTCCATACACATGTGACATATGTTGCAAATCATTCAGTGAGAAATCTAACCTCGCTAAGCACACAAGAATACATACTGGCGATCGTCCATACACATGTGACATATGTTGCAAATCATTCAGTGAGAAATCTAACCTCACTAAACACACAAGAATACATACTGGGGATCGTCCATACACATGTGACATATGCTGCAAATCATTCAGTCGAAAAAGTCACCTTTCATCACACATGAGAGCACATAGTTTCGACCTTCCGTACACATGTGACACAGGTGGCGAAAGATTCAGACATGCAAACACCCCCACTGCACACACAGAAACGTGTGCTGGTCTCACTCTCTACAAATACGTCACACAAAGTGCTTCCCCAGCAGACACATGTGATGACCAGCACTACGCCTGTCTCACCTGTCAAACCTTATTTGTACGCAGCGAGCAGCTCGCGGAGCATCTCGCAACTCACCCTAATAACTAATAACCGACACGTGACGTGTTTTCTTTTAGCAAAGAACGTCACTACAGTGGGCAGAAGAAGATTCACCTGACAGCTGAAGCCCGGCGCGGACGTGCAGCTAAAATCAGTCTCGTGCACCCGGCCACCCCTCACACTAGCAATCACCCGGCGACATTGCCCGGCCACCTCTCACACTTGCACTCATCCGGCGACATAGACCCGGACACGAAAATAAACTGTAGGGATTGACGCAACAAATATCACAAGGGCAGATTGAAAGCACGCTGGATCTCGCACCCAGACACAAATAAAAGTGTACAAGAAAGAACAGTCTCGCCCACTGCAGCTCAAGGAGCCATAATCAAACTACAGGTGAAAATCTGAAACGGGCTAATCCTCTACCAACCAGGTTCTTCCACTTTCTGAGCACAGCGGTGACAATGTAAGCCCAGCCAAGCCCTGCCTCTGTGTAGGTTATGTGTTTCTTTGACAAGGTCTAGTAGGCACAGTGTTCTCATGGAGACCTTGCACGAGATTTAGGTAACGTTTCTGAGAAGAACTTTACCTCAAACAATCTGCAGACAAAAGGGTAAAGTGTCGAGGATCGAGTGGAACCCAAGAAACTCGTCTGGACTTGGTTGTTACTGGGCTGTCAGTTATAAACGAAAATGAGCTTATATCTGGTTTGACACTGAGTTTTGGTCATAAGTAAAAGAATAGAATGGTTGGATTTTATTTGTGAGAATAATTGTGCCCCCAGAATCAGTAAACCCACTTATTAAATTAATAGGAAGGAAACACAACAAGAACATTGCAACGCTCGAAGCAGGTATCCAGAAAAGCTTGGTTAACTATCCTGAGAACCGTCCTCCATGCTTATACTTTTTGACGTTCGGTGACTTTAGTTGTATATTAGGCCTGGGTGTGTTTGTGCGGTTTGTTTTAGGGTGGGGCGGGTGTTGAACTGTCATTCGAGAGAAACGGCTGGTGGGAAAATCTTTAAGGAGAGATTGGTTATAAGCTACTTGTTTCCACTGGTAACGGGGAAAACGATAAAGCAATTCTGAAATGAAAACCAACTCGTGCGTTTTTCTGCTGCTTCGGTAGTTTTTCGGATGCACGAGGGCGTGCTTATTTGTGTGTGTGTGCAAGCGTATACATTAGTGCAAGAAAAACAGGTGACTGCCGCTTGGAGTAAAATCTTTCTTAAATTTAAAACAAGGGAACTGGACCAAGCTAAGACATGACAAAGACAAAGACAATCTACATGTTTCGGGGCATTACCCCTTCATCAGGACGACACAAAAACGACGAAAAAACGACAACAACGAAAACAGAAGAAAAAGACTTAGCTTCAGTAGATGTGGCGCATAGGCTGGACAGCAGGAAAATGACTAAGGGACAGTGAGTAAGCAGGGTTAAAAAGAGGGGCAGCCAATCGCCAGGTGGGTAGGAAAGTGTAGGGGTGGAGAGAGAAGCGTGGGTAAGGGGGTGTCAGTGTGGGAGAGATGGAGGTGAGAGAAAAGAAATAAGAGAGAGAGGAGGAGGAGGGGTAAAGAGGAAGGTGGAGGGTCAGTGTTTGAGGTTGAGACCAGTGGGTGCCATGGTACCGAAATGGGTAATGAAGTAGGATTCCATATTCTTACGGTCAATGGAATCGCCCTTCATTTTCCAGATACCACAGACCCTCATGTTGTCGGTTTTGTGTGGAGGTGTGCTAAAGTGACGTGCAACTGGTGTGTTTCTGCAGTGTTTAGTGTCAGCTAGATGTTCTGTGAAGCGGGTGTTGAGTGTGCGTTCTGTCTCCCCGATGTAGAATAAAGTGGGACAGAGGGTGCATGTGATGGCGTAGATGATGTTGCTGTCAGTGCAGGTGAAGTGGCGCTTGATGACAAAAGTGGTGTTGGGTGTGTGGAGTTTTGTGTTGGTGTTCAGGTAGGGGCAAGTATGGCAACGGGGGACATTGCATGGGGTGGAGCCGCAAGATGGGGGGAGGGTGGTGGTGCCTTTAAGTTTAGAATGTACTAGAAGATCTCGCAGGTTCTTATCCCTGCGAGATGCTAGGAGGGGGTTTTGTTTGAAGAGGTGGGGCTCGGATTTTGACAGTATGTGCCAGTTAGAGAGGAGGATCCTGCGTACTGGAAGGTTGTGAGGGTGGTGCGTCAAGACGGCGATCGGGTGAGGTTCCGTGTGTCTGGAGTGGTGGGAAGGTTGGAGGGTGAGTGCGCGTGGTGTGGCAGCGGCTTTCTGTTTAGCAGAGTGTAGAAGGTTGGGAGGATAGTTGCGGGCGAGGAAAAAATCTACCATTCTATCGGCTTGTTCGAGAAAATCTTTATCATTGGAGCATAATCTGCGGAGTCTTAGGAACTGCGAGTAGGGTATGCTGTGCAGGGTGGAGGGTGGGTGAGATGAGTGGAAATCCAGGTAGGAGTGTGAGTCTGTAGGCTTGTAATGGATGGTGGTTGCAAGATGGCCGTTCTGCAAGGTTATGTTGATGTCGAGGAAAGTAACAGAGGTGCATGAAATGGTGTAGGTGTATTGAATGGAGGGGTGGAAGTGTTGTATGTACTGGATGTACTGCAGTAACTGTGGCTCCGGGAGGGAAGTGGCGCCGAGACCATCGTCAATGTAGCGTCTGTACAATTCTGGTGTGGGGCCCGTATAGCTGTTGCGGATGTTGTGTTCTAGCCAGCCCATGAAGAGACAAGCATAACTAGGGCCCATTTTGGTGCCCATTGCCACGCCGCTAATTTGGTGGAAACACTGGCCGTCAAACTCGAATGTGTTGAGTTTGAGGACCAACTCCGCCAACCTAATCAGAGTGTGTGTAGGAGGGTGGGGGTTGCTGCGTAGGTGGAGGAAGAAAGACAGTGCGATTAAGCCATCAGTGTGGGGTATGGATGTGTATAGGGATGTGACGTCAAGGGGGAAGAGGAGGGTGGGTGTGAAAGTGAGGGAGGAATTGAAATGGTCCAGGAGTGTGAGAGTGTCTGTGGTGTCTTTGATGTAGGTGGGGAGCGACTGGACGATGGGCTGGAGTATAGTGTCTAAATAATGGGAAATGTTCTCTGTGGGGCAGCTACAAGCAGAGACAATAGGACGGCCAGGGTTGTTAGTTTTATGTATTTTTGGCAGCAAATAGAAGGACGGTTGTTTAGTGTCTTTCTTGATGAGATATTTCGCTGAAGGTGGTAAATCGGCCGAGTTGATGGAAGTACGGATCGACTTAGAAATCGTTTTTGTGTCTGCCGCAGGTGTGTGGTCGGAGTGAGGCTCGTAGAAGGTGGTGTCATGTAGCTGCCGGTGTGCCTCGGCTATGTAGAGATTGCGGTCCCAGACGACGATCGCACCGCCTTTGTCGGCTGGTTTGATGACGATGTCAGTGCGATGCCGGAGGGACTCAATGGCTTGAAACTCGTTTATTGACAGGTTGCTGTGACGGACGGGCTTAGGGCGTAGGTGGGATATTTCAATGCGGCACTTGTTGATGTAATGTTTCACATGTGTGGAGATGTCGTGTGGTGGTTCCCGTGGCCTGCGAGGTGCGAACAGTCGGAGGAAGGTATCGTCTGTCGTCGAAGGGGGAGGCTTCGGCACTGATTGAAGTGCAGCCATCCACCGTAGGGTGCGGAAAAAGCGGTCGCAGTCAAGGAGTGTTTGGTAACGGCTGGTGAAAGGCCGGAGGGGGATAAATTTCAGGCCCTTGGCTAACACCGATTTCTCGGCATCAGTCAGGGGGAGGGTGTCAGGGATACATTTAACTAGGTTCGAGTGTGGGGGGTTGGAGGTGGTGGTGGGGACCGAATGCAACGAGGCCACGGGGAGTGGGCTAGAAGGAGGATTTTTTCCTGACCGGCCACGATTCTGTGTGAGTGTAGAAAGCTTGCGATTTTTCGTGTAAAGGCATTCGTAATAGACCAGTTGATTATGTGTGGGGACTAAAGAGGTAACACATACATTAGTGTGTATGTGAGTCGTGACGTGTTCGTGTTTAAATGTGCTGGCGAGTAGGAGATTCCTCCCCAGCAGATGGACTTAAGTTTGCGAAGCCTTATCAATAAACTGTCCACTTGTCAGTGACATCGCGTTCTGGCTTCAGCGAGGATATGCGTGCGTGAAAAGTACAACTGGACAATGTGACGTCTGCTGTTTTCATGGAAGATGCAGCCAGGAAGCCTCTGGTTTCTTCAACCAATGAGAAGCATGTTCAAAAATGTGTGTCACCACTCGGGAAGGTGAAAATAAACCATGATACATGTGAGAATGTGTCTTTCTGCATGTCATTACGGCTACATGTGTATGTTACACACGTATGCACATGCATATTTACAATTCTTCCGTCTATAATTCCATCTTTATTCATCAAGCGCCACTTCACCTGCACCAACAGCAACATCGTCTACGCCATCACATGCACCCTCTGTCCCACCCTGTTCTACATCGGTGAGACGGAACGCACACTCAACACCAGCTTCACAGAACATCTAGCCGACACTAAACACCGCAGAAACACACCAGTTGCACGTCATTTCAGTACACCTCCACACACAGCCGACAACATGAGGGTCTGTGGTATCTGGAAAATGAAGGGCGACTCCATTGACAGTAAGAATATGGAATCCTACTTCATTAGCCATTTTGGTACCATGGCACCAGCTAGTCTCAACCTTAAACGCTGACCCTCCACCTCCCTCTTTTTTCCCTTAACCTCCTCCTCTCTCTTTTACTTTTTCTCTCACTTCCCTCCCACTCCCTCTCACACACTGACACCCCCTTACCCATTATGTGACAATGGTATTGTGTTAGAAATTTCAAGACTTCTTTTTAGTACAGATACTGAGATATACCTTGTGTTCACTTATCTATCACCTGCCGACTCTCTTTTTTATGATATATCTGATTTTGCTAACGGTATGTCAATTTTACAGCACTGTTTGCTTGCAATTATGAAAATTTACAGCAAAGTTCCTTTCATAATTTGTGGAGACCTAAACGCAAGGACGTCAAATATGTCTCCTATGCATATCGACTTAGACCAAGAGGTAGCCTCAGACACTGTTAGGCACTCACAGGATTGTGGCCTAAATGATTATGGTGAACAGTTGCTTGAGCTGTGCTCAGTGTTTGATCTTTCGATTGTAAATGGGACATGCAACGGCGATCAGTCTGGCCGTTACACGTATCTCTCCCAGTCTGGATGCAGAGTTGTACACTATTGTATCCTTTCTAGTTGTATAATAGGGTTGTAGACTATTGTATCCTTTCTAGTTGTATAATAGGGTTGTAGACTATTGTTTCCTTTCTAGTTGTATAATAGGGTTGTAGACTATTGTATCCTTTCTAGCTGTATAACAGGGTTGTAGACTATTTTATCCTTTCTAGTTGTATAATAGAGTTGTAGACTATTGTATCCTTTCTAGCTGTATAATAGGGCTGTAGACTTTTGTATCCTTTCTATTTGTATAATAGGGTTGCATCAAGAAATGGCGGTCAGTGAACGTTTAGAGTCCCAGCATCTACCACTAGTATGTACGATGAAATCTGAGATGCAAAGAGAAAATGAATCTGATACTACCTACCCTGTACCCTTCTTGAAACTTATTTGGAACACTGATCTGAAGCCTTTGTTCCTCGAAAATGTACAATCTTTAGACTTTCTAAACTAGTTGTCCAAAGCAAGAGCTATGATTTACAAAAAATTAATTCAGCAGTAGCCACTTTCACTGAGGCACTAAAAATAGCTGCATATGTTATGAAGAAGCCTGTACGCCTCGCTAGACACAATGTGAACAATGAATGGTTTGACAGTGATTGTAAAACTGCAAAGACCGAGGCCAAACGCGCCCTCCGTAAGTTTCGAAAGAATCATTCTGTGACCGATCTTTTGTCATATCCAGACAATCATATTTCTTTCCTTTTTTGGTGTGTTTATGGGGGGGGGGGTATTCCAATTGTGCATGTAAATGATAATGTGGGTGCGTGCATGCACATAAACGCAAGGATGTGGGAGATGAGTGAATGAGCCCTGGAAAATGTTGATGATAGCTCTTTGAAGAAGCAGCATAAGAGCAGTGTTGTATTTTCCCCAAAGATGGGTGTGTTTTTAATTGTAAAAATAATGGGTGAGGGTGAATGTGTTGTGTGGTCTACTGCTGCACATTTCAGTGTAGTAATTTAGATACAATAAAATTTTTAGAAATCAGAGTTTGCGATGAAGTGCCTGACAAAGTTTCCTGTTTGTGTAAACTATTTTTTTTAAATTGTTGCTGTCTGTTTTCAAAGATCTTTATACCAGAGTTGTGTGGGATAGTTAAATTCTGTGCTTGTTCATATTGTTTGACTTAATATATTAAAGAAATGTATCCTATTTAATGTATTTTATTAAAAATTAAAGCTTCAGTGAAGAAAGTGGGAACTGTATGTTTTCAGCGCACAAGCTGGAATCCCCAAAAGTAAAGCTGATATTTATATTTCTAATGTAGGGTCTGCGAAAAAAGGATTTCGGCCAACATTGTCATCCATGAAACAAATTCTCACAAGATGTGCAGGATAAAGGTAGTCTGTTCCCAAGAAAATCAAAGGCGATTATCAGCTTATGTATAGGTGCGACAGCCTCCGTTTTGTTGTGGCATAGATTCTTGTCGACTTGCAGCACGTACGGCGTGTCGCAGCAGACTAAACTGGGGGATGGGGAGCATATGTGCATGGGTGTGAGGCCAGCGAAGAGAAATCAAGTGCTTTTGTCGGAATTCCGTTCACAACAATTTTTTTAAATGGTGTCTACCCATGATTTGACTGGAGAAGATAGCAAAGGAAGGGTTCAGAAAGCGTTGACCGTCGGACGTCGATGGCAGTTGGATTGGCCTCCCATCGTACGCAAATCCCATGGCGTCTGGCTTAGAAGAAGCATGCAGTTAAAAGAAGATACGTGATACGAGATCCGAACACAGGCTCCTGACGATCGAGCTGCATTAGTACTTTCAGGACTGCCTATACAGCAGCGCACATATTTTGATGATGCAAAGGCTCTTCTCTTCAGTAAAAGAAATGCTGGAGTGACAGAATATCCCCACAGCAGTTCGGATTGGTGATGTCGACATCCCTTTCGCCGACTCGGCAAGAAATCTCGGTGTTATTATTACCTCTAACATGACACTTGATAAACACATTTCCAACATCTGCATATCCGCTTATTCTGAACTCAGAAAAATCAGCAGCTTCCGTCACCTTCTGTCCGATCAGGTTGCAAACATATTTGTATGTGCCTACGTTCTGTCTAAACTCGACTACTGCAATTCCTTGCTAGCCGGCTGTCCTTTGTATCTGCCACAGAAGTTACAGAAACTTCAAAACTCGGCAGCTCGCCTTGTCCTGAAATCGCGCAAAACAGACCATGCCACACCTCTCCTCCGCACTCTGCACTGGCTCCCCATTCAGGATCGCATCGATTACAAGTTGTCTACTCTCTGTTTCATTTTTTTCACCGGTGCATGCCCCAGCTACTTTTCAGAACTTCTTACAATCTACACTCCAGTGAGACAGCTCCGCTCCTCTTCCGACGATCGCATTCTCTCAGTACCCCGAATCAGGACAAAAACATATGGACAGTGCATGTTCACCTTCTCGGCATCCACCCAATGGAACACACTTCGCCACAACATTCGCCACTCCCCATCACTACAGACTTTCAAACGTAACTTAAAAACTTTTCTTTTCCGCAAGTACCTTGACTGACGTCACGATTCCTTGTCTGCATTAACCTACAACTTCCTCTATTATGATACTTTTCCACCCATCTGTGACTGAAGGACGATCTGTATCCCAACCTGTGTTTCGTTCATCTCTCCCTCTGTGTGTTTGTTGCGTTTATTGCTCCCTCTGTGTGTGTGTGTGTTTCGTTATTCTCACTGAGTATGTGCCTCGTCCGCGCGAAGTGTACATGAAATGTGTTCTCGCACGTTACAAATTCACATTTATTATTATTATAAAGAGGTTGTTGTATGTCGTCTTGCCTTGACAAAATGTGACGACGCATTCTGCCAGAAGAACCTAGTATTTTTCTGCATGGGGCCGCTTCTTCTGAATGTGTTGTACGACAAGTTTCGAAAGTCTGTGTTCGCCCTCCCTTCTTCCTTCGTTCTCTGCTGTTTTCTCTCTTTCTGCTGATCTGTAATTCACTCACGCGCGCACTTCTCTTTCTCTCACACGCATACGAGCGCGCGCGTATATAGCCTCACAGCTGTCTCTCTCTTTATTCATATATAGAGTCATCTGACTTTATCCTACTCTCTCTTTCTGACAGAGTAAGGCGAGTGGAAAGAGAAACTATGCTCTCATATGCACTAATTATAGTTTGAATTATTTGCCTGTTTATGTTTATTACATCCTTCATTTCCCACTTGTTGAGATTTTGTGGCTGGTTTTGGCATTCTCTGAACTCTAACAGAGAGGTGAAAGGAAAAGATGGGTAGCAGCGCTTCAGATTTTCTGTTTTGTTGTGTGCAAAAATGGGTCGTGTGCAAAACTTAATGGAGTTCCAGAAATAAAACCACCAGAATCTGCTGTCTGTCATTTTCCCCAGTTCCTTCGCTGCTGGTAGCTACTGACTATTTAGATCATTGCCTGCGAGAGTCCCAGAGGATTAAAATTCCATTTGGTCCTAATAACTCCCACCTTTTCCAGGGCTTTTTGAAACGCCCGGCCGAGCAAGGCGTGTACTGGAGTTACACTCAAACCTCGTTAACAATTACTGAATCAGTTGGAACAATGAAGTTTGTTTGAACAGTATGTACGTCAGAGCTGGCGGCAGGGGTAGGGGGAAAAGGACAGCGTGGTGGGGGGGCGGGCAGAGGGCGGAAGTAGTGGTGAATCAGATACGACAAGAAGACGAGGGAAAAAGTGAAATGCATCACAATAGTCTGACTATTTTATTGGATCGTTTGTTGTAGCAAAGACATGTTTTTAAACCAGTATAATATTATAAGAAATTATTACACAAGCATATAAGACATTATTACAGCAGTATATCAGAGACAAAACTAGGAGGGAGGGCGGGCGGATCAGTGCGATAGATGGGACAGGCGCGATCGATTCTGCAAATTTATTTACATCAAGGAAAATGGAGGGGAGAGGTGAAAATGGCGTCCTTATACATGATAAAAAATTAAAGCTTAGCTTCTGGTGTTTGCATGTTAATATACTCTCTGCTTCGCCCTCATCTTCGTATTTGAATACATATATAGGCCTACAGTTGGACTTTTAATTAGATTCAGCTAATGTCGACATTTCGGAGTTGCACACCTCGTCAATTTCTTTTCCTTCTTGATTCGTCCAGCTTGTTGCCATAGTTACCTTGGCTTAGCTTAATTTAAGTAACTGTTTCGCGTCCGTTAACTGTAGTCTTAGAACTCTACATCAGCGTGTTCCAATTTTAGTCTATGATTAACAGGTAGACGTCTACTTTGCAACGATTCCAATCAGAGCTGACATTTCAATTTAAGATTCGACACAAAAGTATTGTCGGTGATGTGCATCGAGAGATTTTTTTCTTAACAGTTTACCTTGATCCAGTAAATGTGCGAAACCCATCACTAACAACAAAAATCGCTCCTGTTGGCCTATTCTAGAATGTTGCTGATATCTTCAGTTACCCCCGTGACTGTTACAAACGACCATAATTGTGCCAAAACTGAGGCGCTACCAAGGATGTCAAAATACAATATTCATCAGCCAGATCCATAGACTTTGTCTTGCAGTATGAGTGTGAGATCAATTGAAGCGCTTCAGATGACGGAAGATAGAATGGTGTCAGACGATTTGCAATATTTGGAGTGTTGGATTTATTTAAAGCTCCCCTACCCCATCTCTACCTCAGGAATAGCTGCCACACGGCCACCAAGAGGTGCTATGGCACCTGCTATAGAACAGATGACGTCAAATACTCAAAACTGCGTCATAACACTGTTTCAAAGAAACATTCCTGGTTACCTCTGAGCTTTCTGTCGCCTGAGTGACGACTGAAAGTTTTGTGGAAGTTGCTATGAAGATGGCCAATCGCAAGGACTTCTTTGCTAAGTTGCCTAGCCACAACGTGTTTGCTAGACACGGCACCCGTCGAACACAATAGCTTGGCACTGGCGGTTTTCAGTTGGTCATTCGTCTTCGGAATCTGCTTGTGTTCGGGAGTCCGGTCCAATTGCTGTATCCAGAGACTGTTGAGTATCTTTAAGTGAAGCGCAATGGCGAGGACTGAAGGCACAAAAGCTTCTTCTGCGTCCGCTCACACCACCAAAACTAGCCGCTCCCAAATTTCTGGTCGTCCGCGGCTGAACAAGATAACCGTGGTGAATGCCATCAGATCCTTGGGTGACATTCGTGGATCCACTGTCCTGTCCATTCTCCGCACGCTGCAGAGACGCTCAGAATGGGAGAACATCACACGGGTGCAGGTGGAGAAAGCTATTGCCCGCCTCGTGGACGATGGTCAGGTCAAGCAATACGGCACCGGATCAACTCGCCGAGTGATGTGTTCGTCCGCTGCAAAAATCCATCCTGGCAACACCACCAAGGCCTCTGCCGTGGCCGCGAAATCCGGAGGGAAGAAAGCCAAAACCCCCACCAAATCTAAAGCCAACGTCCCATGGACTGCAGGCTCCAAAGCCCTTGGAGTCCAGACCAAAGCCACCAAGGCCTCTGCCATGGCCTCAAAATATAGAGGGAAGAAAGCCAAAACCCCCACCAAATCTAAAGTCAACGTCCCACGGGCTGCAGGCTTCAAAGCCCTTGGAGTCCAGACCAAAACCACCAAAGCCTCTGCCATGGCCTCAAAATATAGAGGGAAGAAAGCCAAAACCCCCACCAAATCTAAAGCCGACGTCCCACGGGCTGCAGGCCTCAACAAAGCCACGGGTGTCCAGACCAAAGCCACCAAGGCCTCTGCTGTGGCCGCGAAATCTGGAGAGAAGAAAGCCAAAACCTCAACCAGATCTAAAGCCAACGTCCCACGAATGGTAGGTGCTGTCTGCCTCCTTCCAGTTTTATTTCTATTCTTCCTTTCTTCCTCCCTGTTCTATCCCTTCTTTTGTTTTGTTTCCCTGTTATTTGTCTAAACCAAGTACACTTCTGCGTCGTCAAGATTTCTTAACATGAAGATCTCACGTGCAATAGATTTCTAAACAGTTTTCTCGATAAATGACCTCGTTCAGAAACTAACGCGCTCGGTGATTGGCTGTTTCTTTATCTTCTTGTGTCAACACACAGCTTGGTTTTCGCTCAGGCGAACTAAGAATAAACTGAAATATATAAAGGATTTGTCGTTTGTAACGTCTTAAAAATTCCAAAGCCCTTTCATTTTTAAAGTCCTTAAAGCTGGAAACTCAAGTAACTTGGCATGGCCACAGCACATTTATTTCATTTATTGTAAATATTGCCAAACTCAAATCTATGTTGTAAGGATTTGTGGTAACAGCATAAAAATTGCAAAGACCCTTTCATTCTAAAAGTCTAGAAACTCAAGAAACTATTCCCATAGACACGCATTTTTTTCTTTTAGTTATTATTATTTATTGTCCCTGTAGGGAATTTGGTGGACGAAGGAAATGACGTAGGTATGGAGGATGCAGAGTTGATGACACTCAGGGGTCCTGGCCGTGGGGACAACGCCAAAACAGCAGAGCCCGAAATGGTGGAACTTGCTGGAGACATGCAAGACGTGTTCAACACAACTTCCGTCCTACAGTCCCTGTTTGGACGCTAATCCCCGTCTGGACTCGCAAATCACAGCAAGCAGGTCGCAAATCAACAAAAGGTTTCCAGATGATGAAAACCATGGCATAGGATTCCAACTCTGCTTACAGGACTATGAAAGACCTTATGATTGATGACATTTTTTAAAATCCCCTTTATGTGTACTGATGCGAACAGCCTGAATTGACTCTACACTTTTTTAAAAACTAATAATCCAGAACACAGAAGCCAGAATGTTGTCATAGTAACTGTCATTGTGATATTTGAAAAAAATGAAATTTACAAATAAAGATAGATCTTAGCTGTGAGTCAAAATTTATTTTATTTGTATTATTTGTAGTCTGATTAAATTGATTTTCATTTTAAAGCAATTTATAAAAAGTCAATTTAATATTATAATCTAATTATTTTTAATTTTTAATTTTATTTTAAGTTTTTATTTGTATTTTTTAAGATTTAAATTTTTTGCTGTTAGTTTTTAATTTTCATTTTTTGTTTTAATTTTTTAATTTTATTTTTAAGTTTTTTTTGTTTTAATATTTATTATTATTTTTGTTTTTTGCTTATAGTTTTTTATTTTTATTTTTTATTGTTATTGTGGAGAAAGTAAAAAAACAAGATCGGTTGTGGTGGTTAGGGTACGGACTACAAAACGGGTTTTCTGGTGTATTTAGCACCTTTATAAATAGGGAACACCCACAGATTTGCTCACATTCACACACATGCACCCACATGTACATGTGTGAGTGCGTGCGTACATGTACGTGTGGAGGCAAACACATACCAAATTCCTCGTTCACAAGGTCACCTGACTGTTTTGTTAAAATATTGTGAAGAATTAAGAAATTTCGATAATAATTGAGCCTGACACCTGCACTGGTCCCCTCCCAGCTGTGCCTCAGGGTAAGTAACACCTTGCCCCTGGCTTCAAGAGTCAGCACCCCTGATCAGAAGTGTGAACAGGAACCTAACCTGGGCTGGTGATGACGTGAGCGGCCAGATGGCGGCTTGAACAAGGGGAGATAAGACCTTAATTAGGGCCGGCGAGTCGAGGATGGTTCACACCTGGAATCTATGGTGTAATCTCCTTGACCCACCAGACCCCAAAACGTGACAAGCATTATAAATATATATTTATATATATATATATTTGTCATAAATATATTTTCCCGACTGTTTTATGCGGCGGCTGTGGTAGCGAGTTAGCCAAGAATCTTCTTGTTGTTGTTGTTTTTAAACTACGACCACCACCAATTAAGGCAGACATGACCAATGCAAGGAATTCTCAAAGTCAGATTGATTTTGTAGGAGTCGGACCCCTTTTAGTATATACTAATAAGTCTGTCGACATTGTGAATTTCAGAGAATTCCTTGTTGTGCCGGGTGGAACTGCGCGAACAAGTCAAAGAAAGGAAAATCGTTTCAACTGTGAGTACACTATAGCTTCGGTCATCATTACAATAATGTATATTAGATGTACTGACAGCACAATCTTCTACGACACTTGCAATGTACATTTTGCATCATGGAAGGAAAAAGTCATCTTGGAAATATACTTGCTTACCTGCGTGCATGAAAGAGAGAGAGAGAGAGAGCTAGCTGGGTGTCTTCAGCATTGTAAAATACAAGGACTGTTAAACCACGCTCAGTGAGCGAGCTGACGATATAAATTAGGGATTCGCTGTATGCACACGTGGTACACCAGGGGCTAGCCGTGTGAAGAGTAGGGTCGTTTAAAAGAAAGCGATGGCAGATCTTTTTGAAGATCTGCCACGTTCTTTACTTTCGACTCTCTTTGCTGATGGCAGATCTTTTTGAAGATCTGCCACGTTCCTTACTTTCGACTCTCTCTTTGCTACGTGTTTGGGTACGGTAGGCTCCCTTGATTGCATACGTCAGCATACGGTTGTGTCTAGCGCTGCCAGTACTTTGTTGGGGTTGTCGTTTGACGATTTATAGCGCTCTGTCCTCATTTGTTCTTGTTTGAAACCACAACTATTTGTATGTTTATTTATTGATTTATTTGCTATTGCTTTTTTCACGCAGGTTTCTAAAACATGAAGAGAGGCGAAAAAAGTGGATTGCCGCTTTCAGGCTTGAAAATTTTGTGCCTACGAAACATAGCGTGCTTTTGTGCTGATCATTTCGAAGACTCGTGCTTTGACCGTACTGGGCAGACTGTGCGTCTAAGGGACACCGCAGTGCCAACCATCTTCAGCTTTCCTCCACATTTGCAAAAAGTTAGTTTGAAGATGATCAAACATACTGTTGAGTAACAAGCTATAGCTGTTAAAATCAGTTCTTCTCTTGAATTTTAAGTAGTAATGATGTCGAGACCTGTTTTGAAAACTCTTTTTGCCTCTGAATCCCACAGCAAATACTTTTGTATAATGTACATTGCGTGTCTATGTTGCACGTCATAGCGTGCTAGCACATGTTACTCCTCATTCTTTGTAAACTCTTTTTTTTTATTCAGACAAACAAATCCAGGAAGGTGCCAGCCTACAGAGCAAATCTTGAATCTTCTGATTCCCAGCCCGGTACTAGCGCTCAGCCTGCATTGTCTGCTTCCACCGATGGTCTCAGTGGTGTACATGGAAATGACCATACATATCAGTTGCCCTCTCCACAAAAACTGAAACGGAAACTAGACAAAACGCAAGACTTGTTAGAATCTGCTACAAAGAAGCACAGAGTCCTACAAAAGAAGCATGCACGATTAACAAGAAAGATGAAAACGCTTGCTGAAATAGTACAATCTTTGAAGTCGAAGTGCATGATTACAGACTCCTGCGCAGAGATGCTGGAGATGACATTTTCGGGTGTCCCTCTTCAGCTGATGAAGAGAATGTTATGGGGCAGCAGCACACGTAGCGATTTAATTTATCACCCTGCTCTCAAGGCATTTGCAATGACCTTGCTGTTTTATTCAAGTAAGGCTTACAAATACGTTAGGGACAAATTTCACCTGCAGCTTCCGCATATTACCACCATTAGAAGATGGTTCCAGGCAGTAGATGGAAGGGCTGGGTTTAGCGGGGAGGTGTTTTGTTCACTGAAGAGAAAGGTAGAGGAAGCCAGGGCTCAGAATAGGGATGTTTTGTGCTCTTTGATGTTAGATGACAAAGAAAAACCATAGAGTGGGATGGGAAGACAACGGTGGGGTTTGTAGATATCGGCAATGGGAACACAGATGACAGGGCACCAGCGGCTTCGGAAGCCTTAGTTTTCATGGTTGTCTGTGTGAACGGATCCTGGAAAGCCCGTGTTGGTTACTTCTTGGTTAACGGACTGTCTGGATGTGAGAAGGCAAATTTGATTCTTCAATGCTTGTGTCATCTTGCTGACACTGGAGTGAAAGTCATTTCTCTCACCTGTGATGGGCCTTCATGCCACATGGCGATGCTTACAGAACTGGGTGCCTCTTTGGACCCAGAAAACCTAGATCCCAGTTTTGAAGACCCATCATCAGGTGAGAGGATCTATGTCATTCTTGAAGTCTGCCACATGCTGAAGTTGATGAGAAACACACTAGCTAGGTCCGGTCGTCTAAAAGACAGCAATAATAACATAATTCGTTGGCAGTACTTCGAGGACCTGCACAAGCTCCAGGAGCATGAGGGCCTTCATCTTGCTAACAAACTGAGGTACAATCACATGTGCTGGCAAGCCCAGAAGGTGAAGGTCAAACTTGCTGCCCAAACGCTTAGTAAAAGTGTTGCAGACAGCCTCGAGTACTGCCGCGATGGTCTACAGCTTGCTGAGTTTCAGAACTCTCATGGCACGGTTGTATTTCTCCGCATGATTCATCAGCTTTTTGATGCGTTGAACTCTCGAAACAAATTCGGCAAGGGTTTGAAAGGTGCAATAAAACCAGATCTACCATCAGGATAATGCTCTGCCACATCGATTTTAGACAGTGCCTATAACTACATAAAGTCTCTGAAAGATCTTGCTGGCAACCCTGTGTACAAAACGACGAAGAAAACATTTTCGTTGGCTTTATGCCAGCCATCAAATCCACACAAGCACTGTACAATCGCTATGTGGGAGAAGACAAACCCTGAAATACTTACTGACATAGAAGTTAACTCAGGATCACCTGGAACTGACATCTCAATCAGTTGTTGACATCTGCATTGCTACCGAGAAACTTTTCCAGAAACTGCTATTTGTTAATAACCAACGTCTCCCTCAGGGTCCTGGACTTCTTAGTGCATTTGCTTATTCTATTCCTCAGCAAGTCAAGGGCCCGAGTGTTTCAAACACTAGATAGCCACATGGCAGACACAGAGGTAGACAACAATCACGTAAACAATCTCATCAAAACTGTCACACGAGCTTATTGCAAAATTCGCATGCACCATCTAGTCAAGCAGTACAATGCAGCTATTACTGGAAAAGCTATACGCAAAACAATGTCAAAACTGATCCTCTTTAAGCATCAGTAGTTAAAAAACATTCAGTCTTTTTGTTTTGCTACTTTCCCCTTAGTTTTCTATTTCAAAGGCTGCCCCTTCCCTACCCTATCTTAATCTTGCACTATTTTTCTTACGGTACAAGTGATTTTTTACTCTATAAGTGATGCAAATGCAAATAATAAATACCCAGTCTAACGAGATTTTTATTTGCTCTTTCCCTGTGTGTGCGCGTGCGTGCGCGCGCGAGTACGACTTGCAGTAATTAAGGGATAAACCTGACTCTGGACCGTCTA
>SMGT01013388.1:0-26128 GCA_004794575.1 Lanistes nyassanus
TTAGGGCAAGTAAGTTTCACTGTCACATACTATTTCATGTTCAACATGATACCAACATGTCGCCTGGATCAGATTTTAGACAATTTTAAAAAAAGACAGTTAATTATGTTTGGGAACGTTTTACCAGCACATATATAGTTTCTTCATTCAGTTTGCCTCAAGCGGTCTGAGAGAGACGCCAATGAAACAAAAGGAAATGTTATATGTGAAGGGTAAAATAAAAATCTTATCACGTTCTTATTTATACAGATATGGTAATTACAATAGATTCTGTGTACGGAATCGCCTCATTGTGAGTTTCCGCTACAACCCGGTTAAGGTGTGTGGCTCAAGGCACTTTATCCGTTTGTGGTAAGCGTTTCGTTATCGCGCAATGATACACGGATACACCTTACGTAACGGCTGCTACAGGAGCGTCGGAACGCTTACTCTCTCTCTCTCTCTCTCTGTGTCACCTGACAGGGGTGTCGGAAGGCTTTCTCTCTTTCTCTCTGTGTCACATGACAGGGGTGTCGGAACGCTTACTCTCTCTCTCTCTCTCTGTCACCTGACAGTGGTGTCGGAAGGCTTTCTCTCTTTCTCTCTGTGTCACCTGACAGGGGTGTCGGAACGCTTACTCTCTCTCTCTCTCTGTGTCACCTGACAGGGGTGTCGGAAGGCTTACTCTCTCTCTCTCTCTCTGTCACCTGACAGTGGTGTCGGAAGGCTTTCTCTCTTTCTCTCTGTGTCACCTGACAGTGGTGTCGGAAGGCTTACTCTCTCTCTCTGTCACCTGACAGTGGTGTCGGAAGGCTTACTCTCTCTGTGTGTCACCTGACAGTGGTGTCGGAAGGCTTACTCTCTCTGTGTGTCACCTGACAGTGGTGTCGGAAGGCTTACTCTCTCTCTCTCTGTCACCTGACAGGGGTGTCAGAAGGCTTACTCTCTCTCTCTGTCACCTGACAGGGGTGTCGGAAGGCTTACTCTCTCTCTCTCTGTCACCTGACAGGGGTGTCGGAAGGCTTACTCTCTCTGTGTGTCACCTGACAGTGGTGTCAGAAGGCTTACTCTCTCTCTCTCTCTCTCTGTCTCTGCTGTCACGTGACAGTGGTGTCGGAAGGCTTACTCTCTCTTTCTCTCTCTCTGCTGTCACGTGACAGTGGTGTCGGAAGGCTTTCACCATTTAAGGACAAGAGGAAGATCTCAGCTCCTTTTCTGTTTGCAGGCGCATGCGCATGCGCATTTTCGGCTAGTGAGCTGTTCTTCCCAATTGTGAGACTTTTTCTCCCATGCCGGACCCCTGAAGGCACCACAAGATTTCTTCTTTCGTTTTCACATATCTGCTTGCTTGCGTGCTTTTTTTTTCTTTTCCTGACATGCGTTCGTTCGTTCGGACGGAAATGACCTGGTCGAAAATATGGCGGTAAATTGTTTTGTACGTCTTGCCAGACAAATACATCTACCCTTTTAAACGTATATATTGGTTAATCAATAGAAGTATATCAAAGATGAAAATATCATACTGTGTCTATCACCGCATGGGAGAGAAATACTATAGGTACTCACGTAGTTTGATTCAAAGCAGCGCCAACTAAAAGTGAACGTGGATTTACAGTATTTTTTATGTCTTCACCTTCCAGACTAATCATCCGAAAACAAAAATTAATAAAAGTTTCTCTGCAGACCGTCTCTGAGCAGTTAGATGTGAACAGTTAGATGTGAACTGTGCAGAAATGTGGGATAGGGATGAAGGATACAAAGTCCTAAGGAAACAGAGAGGCTGACATTTCTACTAGATTAAGCCCTGAAGGCAGAGAAGCCGCACGTTGTCTTTGCTCTCCTGTGTGCCTTCTGGGGCAATGTTTCATCGCAGCCTTCCTAGTTGCCGGGCTTGCTGTAAATACAAAGATGACGCTGGTGTTCTGTTTATCACTTGCTACAAATAGCCATGATATCCTGGTCTTCCTGTTGTCATTAGAATGGCTCTTGTTTTGTCCGTGTTCCCTTCTTTGTACTGTTTACTTTAAATGTAAAACAAGGGAACTGTACCAAGGTAGAAAGGGGACAAAGACGAAGACAATCTACATGTTTCGGGGCACTACCCCTTCATCAGGACGACACAAAAACGACGAAAAAACGAAAAGGATTCCCATGTTTACTTTATAGGCCCATTGGTTGGTAAGCTCCTTCCTGCTCTTTGTCAATCAGTCAATAAATCAATCAATCACCGCCTTTCTGCTTATCTCTCGAGGGACTGGGAAGGTTTGTGTTCGCAAATAAAAGAGGTTTTTGAAGGGATGGGACGTCCACACGATGTTTTCGAACTGTATATAGTGTCCACCATACGATGGCGTGGCGGGGAAGGCGCACGTCAGCTCAGCACGTAATTGATGCCGGAAGACAGACAGCGTAATGAGAGCTGACGAAGGTGGCATTACTAACGACTAGCAGTGAAGGGTGAGAGAGCCCTGAGAAGATTTCCGAAGATTCTAGAAACCTGTGACTGGCATTTTATTCTTAGCGTCACGAGTCCCCGAGTTTGGAGCAGGTGCTGAAAGGCAAAGGGTCATCAGTGCGCCGCCGGTACGCGGTGAGTGAGCGGTCGGTCGGGTGGATAAGTGGGTGAGTGGGAGAAGTGTAAGTGGGTGGGTGGGTATGTGGGCGGTGGAGCGAGCGAGCTTCAGGTCTGCGACAATGCATCAGTTGCCTGACGACTTTTTACCCGACTCATTAATCCCCTTATCCCCGCTCTTTTTCTTCGAGTTCCTCGCTTAACTTCACTTCATCAAAACACAAGAAGCTCCACTTTTATTAAACTAACAGAATTTACATCGCTCCCACCCCCCACACCCCGAAAAAGGACTTCCTGACGTTACGCTGTAGCCGAACCAGTACCAAAAACAAAATAAAGGCTAGGATGAAACGAGACTAATATTTCACGAAGCTGTGCGTGAATCGATTGCTGTCAGACCTTCTCCCTGTCAAGTGCTTTACGAGTGGGGGGCGCGGTGGGGTGGAGGAGAGAGATGAGATAATATGGTGGGAGCAAGGGAGTTGAACCTATTCTCAGATACTGCACCCTCTTCCACTTCTTCTGTTTAATTAAACTATACTCGAAAGAAAAAAGCACAGTTTACTGTAATCCTGAAAAGGACAGAAGCCTTATGACTTTTTATCCGAGCCATGGTTGTGTAAGCGTTGCGGGTTCATGTGCGCATGCGTATATTTGTCTGAAAGCAGGTGAACGCTGGGTTGTGAGGTAATAGTCTTTCAACGCAAGTCCCAAAAAATGCGCTTGATCCTTAGGGTCATAAACTTGTTGTTGAGTTTGGCTGGAAAGTTGTTCCACCTTCGCACTATGGGAGGGAGAGGGCAAGACGAGGGGATCTAGGGAGTCGTCACATGGGAGGTTTTTTTTTCTCTTAGCGCGTCCTTGTGCTCGTTCCGCACAATCGTGTAAAGAGGACGACATATGTGTAGGTGGAAACCTCATCACTGTATTAAAAATGGTTTTCATATAACTGTCTCACTGAACACCGTGACACGAGCCCCCATCCACCTACAACCTCCTCACAAACAAAGGGATAACAGACTCCGTAATACTGCGAAAAGGAAAAAGAGAATATTATTTACAGATGGCGAGTACTTACAGAATGAAATATCTAGGCTAATAAGAGGGATCACTCCCGGCTTTCTTTCTGGTTCAGCTAGCAACAAACATTCCCTTCCATCACCTGCTCTTCTAAAACACAAGATCAGGACACATGTAGCTGATTTAACTGCACACACACACACACACACGCACGCACGCACGCACGCACGCACGCACTATGACCACGTGTAGAACACACAGCACTCGTCCCCTGGTTTGCACAGTCCGCACAACGTTGCAATCTGTACCGAGTGGGCCACCCCCCTCTCTTCTGTCCTAAACGCTGACGTGTCAGAAGCTCCTCCTGACAGCACCTTAGTAACCGTAGACTTCTCGTTGTCGAATTCTCTTCAGTCATTATTGCCTCTGGACACAACGCTTACTATACGAACTCTCGTCGACGTCACACAGTCACCACACTGTGCAACAACTCTGGGTCGACTATCCACGTCTGAACTGGCTCCACTAGAGTTCAGTGACATACCGCCACTCAAGGCCGCATCTCTGCTTCTGGTTTAGACGGTTGTCTTCGTTTTGTACCATGACTTCCTCCTTTACATTCTGCGGTTCCTCCTTCGCCTGGTCAGCGTAGGATGGCTTCTTGCACGTGCCAAGAGTCGCACACCAGTCTTGGGGGACGTAACAACCCCGAATAGTACCTTGCGCTACGACAACAAGTTTGCTCAAAACACGTACAGCACAAGTCGAGTAGAAAGGGACACCGGCAGTATGTCCTCAGCAGACTAGCCGTAGTCGTAACAGACGATGGAGTAGCAGACTCGGCAGCAGACGATTGAGCAGAAAATTTCAGCAGAAGATGACTTTCTAAGTCAATCCTTTTGTTCTAACCTTTCATACATACATTGCTGCATTCAAACACCTTGGTCATCAAGATACACACATCAACTAATCAGGACAAAGACAGCAGTGGTCACGCCTCCTTTTCCCCTCCTGGCTCCGCCTATACATGCATCTAGAGCGGACCTAACCTACCCCTGCCGCTGGGCAGTTGACCCCTTTGAACTGCACAAGCTCTAATGGTCGACAACACAATCTTTAACAGCAGTCTTTGCGACCCCTCTCTGCATATCCCTCTCTGCATAACCCTGTATCTGGCCGGCACATGACACCTACATGATGACTGTTATCCAAATCCCACCTGTGCCTTAGAACTGTCAGGTCTCAGTAACGCTTCGTCTCGCCCTAAAGCTGCGTGCATCACTAGGGATACTCAGTACCCTGGGATGGAATTGTGAACACGGCCCCTGAGACACCTAACTACTGCGCCCACCTGGTCTGGTGGTTACGTGTGAGAGCTAGATGGCGGCTTAAACAAGGGGATTAAAGATTTAACTCAAGCAAGATGGCTTTTGATGGACCACACCTAGAGTCTACGGGGTAATTTCCTCGACCCACCAAACCCCACAACTTGACATTGGAAGGGGCCATGTGGCTGTAGTATTCTGGACCGGTGGTGGCAAGATGTTTTGCTGTGGTCTTTCTTCTGGCACTCCTCTTGGAGTGGTTTTTCTCGTCCGCAGCGGGTTGCTGTCGCTGTTGGCCGATCCTACTGTGTCACATGTCACCCCTAGGTTGTCACCTGTCACTCCTAGTTTAGCCTGTTCGCCCTTTCCTCTCTTGACACCTGGTAGGTGGGCGCTACGTCATTAGTCATGGCAGCTGCCCTGCTCCACCTAGGCTGGCCAGAACTGGTTTAAACTAGAATAAGGTGGTACCCATGAACACTGAGCGTGGTGAGCGCATGGTACTTAAGCAGTCAACAATGTGAGACATGGATTCAGACACTCAGAATCGGACTAGACACAGGAGAGATGAAGTAGGAAGACAAAGAGAAGCGAACACGTGTAGACCCACGGACCTCTGCCCCTCGCCATCTTAGCCAGGACGTCAGAGCAGCAGCTAGCAGTCACGCTGAATACACGGGGTTGTATTTCGCCGACAAGTCTACGTAATAGACGTGTAAGTGACTGTTGGTTGTGCCTTCTGAATAAGGACTGCTCTTGCCATAAACTTATCTTAGAGTCTGGGACTCGGGTTGATTTAAGATAGGTGGTTTTATCCTGCCAGAGACAGGAGACGTCATAAGCTAGAGGCCGGGCGTACGCCAAGAGGAGATAGAGGAAGTGCTGGTCGTTGCGTTGTCACAAACTTCGTGGTTGAGTCGTTGTACAGCTTTAGAGCTGTGTATTGCGGTAAAGCAGTTGTTTAGTAGTGACAAGAGTAGGAGCTCTGTTGTCGGTCACTTATTGTATCTGTGTATATAGCGTGATCATAGGCCGTGTTGCAGTTTGATTTCCTCTCTGGCTTTAGTTTGTTTATCCTCTTTGTCTGATTCCTCATGGTATGACGTAATCAGGCAGCGTCTTACCCTAGACACGAGCACGGTGATTCTTTGTAAATAATCTGTAGATATATTTGATGTTGTCGAGTCAGTTAGTGTATGAAATATATGTTGAATCACGGTTCGCTGCAGTTGTGTCTTTTACGAGGGTGGGGGCTCTTGAGCAAGAAGTGTTTTGCCTGTGTGAGACTGAGCGAGCGTGTCAGAGTATGAGAATCTTTTCCCTCGGTAGATTTCTCTAGTTGTTCACATTATTTCATAGCGTCGTCACCCTTTGGTGTAGAAACCATTGAACTGAGGCAGTAAAGGTTTTGGTGACGATTGCTCAATTAAGTCTACATTTACGAGGTCACCATAAAACTTTGTTCAGTAATTCTGGAGAAGTCGAGTCCAGTAAGTTAAGGTACGGCCCGTCATGTCACATACTGCTTATTTCCAAGTTCTAGTTATCTCTACCTTTAGATTTCACTTTTTGTGTTATGCTCTTCAGTTTTAAGTATGTTGATTTTAATTTCACTGGCCTACTCTGCACATATAAATCTTTTATTTCCATGGACTGATGGTCATGGATCAGGTACTTAACACGCTTTCTTGAAGGTTTTATTATTTATACATATCTAACATGTGGGTCATAAATCTTAGGAGACCCTGTCATGTACCAATTTCCCTGGTGTGTGTACTTAAAACATAAATCTTGGGAGATCCTGTTATGTACCATTTTCCCTGGTGTGTGTACTTAAAACTTAAATCTTAGGAGATCCTGCTATGCACCATTTCCCTGGTGTGTTTACTTAAAACTTAAAAGCAGAAGAATTTTATTTTTGTGTTGTCATGGACCTTGCTTCAGATTCTCTTCAGTCAAAAATGAATGGATAAGATTGGGGTCGAGACGTTACCAGTTAATCGGCAGTGAAATGCCTGTATCTGAAACAGATCGTGAGTCAGTCTATACATGCTGCTGTAATCTAAACGGACGAATACTATCGTCTAGCTAAGTACCAGCCACGTTTGTTTAAATCCGTCCCACCCTCCCATGCTTCGACGATCTTCTGTCAGGCACGCTGGTAAAACTCGTCTGGTACACTATAAAGATACATCACTAACCGTTTCAAATGAAGGCTATCTGTGCGTTTTCACCAAGCCAGCTCTGGAAGAAGCTTGCATGGAGAATGCATCTGTCGAGTGAATCGATCTGTCCGAGGTGAAGGAACACTATAAAACATCCTCGGAATAAAGCTGCTTCTGTTTAGTCTGGCAGACATTTTCACTTTGTGCGAAGTAACTGAATGTGACCTTCATACAAAAATCGGGGCTCTGCCACTCGAAGAAACGCACAGTCTTGTGCGTTTGAGGATCAGTTTTTGATTTTAGCACCAGGGTTGGACTAGATCGTTGTGATCGCATCTGCCAAAAGTCGGCATTCGGCCACGACAAACGTGCATTTAATTTTTTCGGCATTTCGATGTACACCTATTTCCTCTTTGCGTGAATGCACATTTTCGCATTCTGTCTTCAGCGACTGGTGCTGATTAGTATTGCAAACAACATTACAATCTGTTCTCTTTCGGCTGAAGATCAAATGACTCCCTCGAGTAGAATAAATCAGACCCCCCAAAAAAGAAAGAAAGAGCTCAAAGTATGCCCCTTGATAAAGTCTTATCGGCTTCCATCAACTCGTTAACATACAGCCCTACTGAATCAAAAGAATTAAGATCATTTATAAAAATATTTTCTCCTGGCGTTGTTCGAAACAAGAAACAAAAGTGATACATCAATGTCCGTGACTCTCTGCGTGTCACAAAAAGGAAACGCTTAATACAACTGAAGTGATAACCAGAACTGCCACGCACGAATCTTTCTACCAGCGCTTCACACACAAACCGACGATAGGTGTCCGAAGGTATGAGGGTTGTTCGGGTGCTTGGCACCTTTATGTACTGGATTTAATAGAGCGCAGACAACTCTGCCCATGTCAACAACAAGCAGCTGGTGCCATTACTGTTCTCCTCCTATTCCTCCTCCTCGTAGTCTTCTTTCTTCTCCTCCTTCTCCTCCTCGCCTTCTCCTCTTCTTCTTTTTTCTTGCTTCCTTCTTTCTTTTTCTTTCTTTTCTTCTTCTTGATCAACTGTCTTCAACGAAGTTTGAAGTCTCAAGCAAATTTCTGCACGCCACAGTCACAAAGGTGACCTTACCTGACAACTACACTAACGACACTACACGCCTTTTATAAATATAATGCAGTGCCAGAGATACTTGTCATCAGTCACCACGCATGAGCCGTCCAGCTCCCAGGAACCGCTGTCGTCACGATTGTCCTATTAGCAATAAGCCGACTACTACTTGATCTGCAGTCTTGTCAAACGCGGCACATTATGATTTGTGCTCTTCCAAACTAAACCTTCGCTCGGGGTCAGTCATTTTTTGAAATTAAACCAACAAATTTATCTTATCGTGGGTTTTTACTTTGATCGGCGTCCTGATTCAAAGAATGGGTTCGAACGTTATCCGCTGGACTTTTTCGAAATATATTTTACTACCATGTCCGTAAGCCTTTTGTCACACTTTGTCACATATTGTTATAAAACTACAAACTCACTGGTCTGAGTCAGATACAAAAACGCTTCGACGAACATTTGACAAAGAATTATACAACAGCAGCATCAAAAATCAAGCAAACAAACACAAACATACAAACGAACGAACAGAAACAAAACTCAAATGAAACAGAAAAAGAAAGGAGCATTTCCATCATTTCCAGTCAGAGTATGACAGTGTTCGTCATTGTGTATGATTTCACCAAAGGAACCAAAAAAACATAAAGCAAAGCATCCCTCTAGAGTGCAACCCTAGGTAAACGGAAAATAAATGTATGTCACTGAATGTTGCAATGACAGTAGATCGGGAAGTCAATCAGCCCCTATCTGCAAACAGTGCTTCGCATCTGTCACAGTCTGCGATCGGCCGATAGTTCGCACCACTTGGAAGTTTCTGGCAACAATACGCAGATATCCGCAGTTCACTTGTATGTACCCTTAACCCGCACAGGAAGCATGTGCTCCAATCACGCATGAGCAGTGCCAAGCCCAAATGACTTAATTAAATGCGCTTACCGGAAAAACAAAAAGGAAAAAAAAAATCTCCAGCCAGTTTGTCGTGCGTTCTACGTTCTTTGTTTAAAGCTGGGGACCGCGGTACTCCGGCCAGTAAAGGTGTGGCGACACGGTCCTTGACCGCGCGTGCGTGGCAGCAGATGTAAGACTGAGACCATGCCATTGTTTGTTACAGAGGCTTTATGGATTCACGCGCTTCCTTATCTTCGGCCACACTGTCTCATAAGCAACATTGCTTACACTTGCACATGCATTAGCTTGTTTTAGTTATCAAAGTACATCAGAACGTCTTTTCCGGAGTCATAGCTTTATTACAAAAAAAACAACAACTTGAGTTAACCTTTCAAAGAGGATGCATGTTAATGGATATACAACAACAACAACAACAACAACAACAACAACAACAACAGGAATACATAAGCCAAGGCACAAGGCAAGACAAGATTTATTCTTAACGGAGGATTCAGATTCTTCAGGGGATTCAGTAGATCAACAAACAATACATCCAGCAGGAATGGTCTATTTCAAAGTAGATTACATTCTTCTGTAGTTCAGGCACATGCTTGTACACGTACCTGGTTCTGCAACACGCCCAGCCAACGATTTACATACCAGTGACTTGTAGATCGCCGGGCAAGCGGTAATCGTATCTGTGTAGGTGTAGTCACTGTTGCGTCTGATTTTTTCAGCATCTTGCTTTGAAGACAGTGTAGTCAGTGAAGCTTTGCTTGGTTGACTTCAGTTATAGAGGGCAGATTGGTGGGCAGCAGCTGCTGTTGCCGCCGTCACCAGCCCACCACCATCATTAGCACCACTACCACGTATACCACTTCCCCTCACCCCCGCACCAGTCCCCAAAGCTACATATTGTGATGTTTGTGTGGTCTGCTGTTATTCAAGGACCTCCTTCCTACGCACAATTTAAAAAAAAAACAGTGTCTGCTTCCTCTGGTCTATTTCAGGCGCCCTACTCCAGACTTGGGAAGTGCCCAGGAGTCATGACTCTTCTGAGCAAAGGCGCATAACTGAAGCAGATGCAGCTAGCCATGTGTTCCTGCCCTGAATGCTGCCTCGCTCAACCCCCCGAGGATACAGACATGGACGCCGGTAAATTCACCATGATTTGATTCTGGAAACTGACGCAATGAAATGCAGCAGGGGACAGCTCTAGGAAAAATCTTTATGGATGTCTTTCTGGCGACTTTATTTTGCTGCAGGGTATGATTTAGGAAACTGGAAAATGTGTTGACGATATTGTGATAGCATCGTGTACAAGAGGCGCGATGAACTTTCAACTCCCATCCTAATGCTGCTTATTTCTTTTTACTTAGCCCCAAGACCAATAATAGTAAATTAGAGGAAATATATCCTACATGCGCGCGTAGTGTTCTTCCGAAAAATAAATATGGCATCTGTAGCCAAAACGTCTTGTTTTTATAAGCCAGCAAATCTATATCTGTCTCTACTAAGCCAGACTGTCTGTCTCTCCTGTCTCTGTCTGTCTCTTCTTTCTTTCTCTTCTTCGTCATTCCCGTCTTTTTTTACTTATCTGTTTTTATCTTGTTTATTTCTTATTTCAGGTCACTAAACGACGTAGGACCAACAGAACAATATGCGCTGTACGTATTTGCTGCAGAAAACAAATGGCATTTATTTGCAGGCATTATTTATGTGTGGCGGGATGTAGTGGTGGGTGCCTCTACATGATTGTAAGCAAACAGATGAAATGGTGAGGGGAAGGGAAAGCCAACATTTTCTTTTAAATTCCCAGGACTTTTTTTTTTCATTTAAGAACCACCGAGATCGCGTGCTTGATGTTGTCTTTTGACAACACGAAGTGGATAATTCTATCAAGTTTTCATTAGTAAAATAATCCTGCTGCTTTGGAGGTCCTGATCCACGCGGGCGGTTAGCCAGGTCTGTTTCTTAATTACATCGTTCACACATCCCGCGCTTACGTCACTCGTTCGCCTCAGATCTGACCCCTACGATAAAGCCGTATGGATGGTGGGGGGAGTTAAGGGGGGAAAATGAACGGCGCTCCCTTAAGGCTTATTTACCGCGTTACCGTTTAGGAGGCAACGAAAAAGATAAATGGGTCTGCTCTAAGTTGGTGGGGAGGGGGGGTAATCCTGAAGAGAGAGGTGCGAGATGTGTGGGCCTGCTGGGGCATTCTCTTGGTGTACGTATAAAACACTACATACTGCGTTACACTATATTGTGACTCGCAACGCGCTCTATACCGCTATCCTATTTCATACACCGGGATGTACTAGCATAAGATGTAGTACCAACAGTTGATTTATAATATTTTTGTTCAAAACCCATGCATCTGGTAGCGCTTGTAGTTTCAGTCCGTTTTCTTCTTCTTCTTCTTTTTTTTAAAAAAGATAATCGCTGTTAAGTTTTTGGAATGACGTCGGTATCATATTCGAGCTCACGATTAACTTTTGTTTCACCTTAATAGTATTTTTTTTAACTGTGTGTGGCTACTTGGCCGTTTTACTCGGAATTTACCAAAGCATTCTACTGCACAAACGTAATTAAAATGTTGGCACATAGCAGTATTTTTTTAAGGATCGTAAGCGTTTGCTGCCAGGAGATTCACAAATGAACAAAATGTAGCTTAATCTTTTAGTGTTACTGTGTATGGAACATTCTTTGTAACGTTTGCCTGCTGTCTGACCTTTAAAAAAAGTAAACAATTTCTGTCATTTCTTTGACATGAACTCCCTTTAGGCTTTTGTCTTGTCGTTTGGGAACTGATACAAAATCTTTTTGCCCGAAGATAACCTGTACCTACCCGACGAAATAATCTGCTTTAGAATAATATAAAAATATTTTTTACTTATCAGAAATTCTGCTTAACTTTCCCCGCATGCTGACGTTTCATTAGGTAGTTTTGCTTGATTATGCCTCGTGCATGTTCTCGCTTTGCGCGGCCTTTGAGACAGTGACGTTCGCTATGACGTGTGACACGTTTCGTGGTGTTGAAGGCCTGACCCCGCTGGGGTCAGACGAAAAAAGGCGACATCGGCCGCGAGGTGCGGCTGACCTTATCGAGGACGCATTCTTCTCGATTTTACTTGGAGCAGAAGAGAAATCGCGAAGAGAAGTGTACGTGTGTGTGTTTAGTTAATCGCGAAGTAGGTTGTGCGCGCGCAGCAATGGACTGGCCAATCGTCTGCTCTGACTGCCGGACAAACGAGTCAGCGATCTAGCGCGGAGTGATGTGTAGAGCGCGCTCGCATGCGTTTCAAGTGTTGGGCGTATAACACGTTTTTGTGCACAGCCATGGGAACCTTAGATTACGGGGAGCCAGCCTTCCTGTGCTTCGTTTCGGAACTTTTTCAGAACAAGTTCCTTACTGTCCTTGTGTTTATTTCAGACCGCACGTAGGCCTTGCGCTTTTGGTTGAATCCAGGACTGGCTGCACGTGATTTTCACGCTGTGGGCAATACAACGTTCATTTTAATCTTGTACGTTTGCAGGCGAAAGTGGTTTTTTTCCCCAAACGTGACAAGAGTGATACTAGGTGATACTAAATAATAATCATTCCCAAATTGTTTTCCAGATTCGCGCGTGTATTTTGAAAAATCTGGAACAAAGTTTTTGCTGCTAGTTCGGCCAACCCTGAAAACTTGAGCACAATTGGATTTCTCGTGTTACTGCGAGAATCTCCTTGGCGAATCCTGCATTGCTGGGAGATAAACAATGTGTTGGATATCCCGGAATCTACTGGACTGATGACACTTGTCTCTTTGCGCACCTGCGAGTTGTATGTGACGTGATTCATCTTGCCCCCTTACCTGTGTCACGCGGAGAGCTTCGCCTCGATCCTCTGCCAGGGCAACAGCGTCTTCGTCGCTGACAACAGCTGACAAATGGGATGCTTGGTATCCGTGCGAAAGTACTGATAATGGAAACTTCCTGCCTGACCCATTGAAGCCGTAGAGAATCGACACCTGTTGGCTGATGAAACTCAGCTTTCTTTTTTGTTCTTTCTTCTTTTTGAAACCTCAACATCGATGAGGTGAGTTATTTCGCGATCGTTTCATTATATAACAACAGTAATAATCATAGCCGTAGAGACAGTGCCGCGAAAACGTCGTGTCAGGATATGAGAAAAACAAGGGGTGTCATGTAACCATGGACCCTCTCTGCAAGTATGAAAGTATTGTGCATAAAAGAAACTACGAATCTTTCATGGAGAAGAGCTAGCCAGCTAGCCATCCTCGAGGGGACAAACATTATTATTAGTCTGAATTTAGGACAGTGTCTTTCACAAACACTATGAGGACCATTTAAAAACTTCTACTGCGCGAATTACTCCAAGCAAACGTTTTCAATGCTAGGCCCGTGACTCAGATTGTAGCCGTGGTCGTGCTGACATACCCACGTGTCATTTGTGACTTCTGCCTGTAACACGCAAGACTGGACTGGTCAACAAGTGAAGGTGAGAGTTTCGATCCTGGAAAACTTGCCATCGACCTGACCTAGGGCTCCCTCAGACTCTAAAGGCGCTGTGTTTACCGATATATTTTTCTGTGCTACGCAGAAACGGGGCTGGCCGTACTAACGCGACGTAGTCGCGTTGCGTAACCCAATAGTCAGGGACTTCCGTCACGCGGGAGAGAGGATTGACTTAGCGCGAGCCCAGTGCGGAGAAATCCCAATGATTTATTATATACAAATGTTAAGGCTATTGTACACAGATGTTGTCGGACAGGGAGTACAGTGAAACGAGAAGTGTAACCGAGATTTTTCTGCTTGTCTGCTCCCAACAGCCCTCGGCGTGACCAGACCCATGCAGCGAGGCCGCAGTGTTGCCCAGTCCCACGGGGAGAATAAAGAGGACTTTTCTTATCCCTTGGACATCCCTTCTTCTGAAGCAATCCGTACCCGGTGGAAAGCACAGGCAGTGTATTGTGAAGGAAAGGGGCGGTAATCTGAACTGCTGCGTGTCGAGAACCTTTTTTTTAAAATTGTGTTCTTTGCCTGTGCGAGCAACTTGTTGACCAGGTGTGGAGGACAAGAAGTGACAGCGTTGTTACCTGTGCCTGAAGTCCGCCTGTTCGTCGCATGCTTGCAGTGTGTTAGGCCCAGGTGTCCAGATGGTGACGGTAGCTAGACCGGTCAAGCTGACCCACAAACTGTCCAGCATGCTACAGACAGCAGTTAACCACCATAAAGACAAAGGTGAGTTTTGGGAAAGGTTTGCCTCCGTCACTGTGCGTGCTTCGGGGTACCTGCGTGTTCGCTCTTAGGTGTATACGTCTAACTGCACGCACTTCTGTTTACATGTTTGAGGTGAATCAAGAACAAATGAGGACAGAGCGCTATAAATCGTCAAACCTAGGATGATGTATCTAGATACATCATCCTAGGTCAAACGACAACCCCAACAAAGTACTGGCAGCGCTAGACACAACCGTATGCTGACGTATGCAATCAAGGGAGCCAACCGTACCCAAACACGTAGCAAAGAGAGAGTCGAAAGTAAGGAACGTGGAAGATCTTTCGACTCTCTCGTTGCTACGTGTTTGGGTACGGTAGGCTCCCTTGATTGCATACATCAGCATATGTTTGAGGTGGACAAAGGCTTATGTGCGCATGCGTGTACTTGTGTGAATCCAGCCTCCCTCCCAGTCCTCCCGTATTTCGGTCGGTCCGTCCGTCCGTCCATGCCTGTCTTCCCGCTTTTCGACTCCTATTTTCTATTCCCCTCTTTATATCACAACCTCTTTTTTTTGTGAAACATTTGATTAAAGCCTTTGTCGTCTCTCTTTAATTCTAAATGTTGGCAAATGAGTAATTTGTGCTTTTCTTTATACATTTACATAAAACAAGTCATACATAAAGTACATGCAGCTGTCAGTTTGTCAGCCACAGCAAGCGTGAGCAAGAGTGTGAATGAGGGATGGCGGGTGCTCGTGGGAAACGTTTGTTTTTAGCCTTTATTTGGAGGCATACATTGTCATCTGTATGGTCCTGCTCGTCCTCTAGAGATGAATAAAGGTTTGTGAAAATATATTATCGGTCTCCATTTCAACCTTTAATTTGGTTCCCTTTGGCTCACCCCTTCCCCCGTTTATAAGAACTATGTTGGAGTAGGTTTGATGTAGGTTTATAAGTCTAGTTTTCTTTCTTTTTTTCTTTCCTACAGAAAGAAGCTTTTTTCTAATCAACACCTGCATTGTGTACCTAATCGTATCAGATGCTTAGGAAATTGTTAAAAGCAGGCGAGGAGGGGTTAATTTTAAAAAAAAACTGTGATCGATGAATACGCGGGTGGCAACGTATATTATTGTTTTCATGACAATAATAAGGGAAAGAGGTTGTGGAAGAACTTGGGAACTGGAGTCTGAAGACTGACATGGTCTTATCTCTGGATAATTTCGCAATAACACGCGTCACGTCTCGGAGTCGCCGGGACAGACCGCCAGCAACTAATACGCGGCAGTAATCTGGACTCGGTGATCTTTCGGAGGCGGTGGGCAGGAGGGGACGTCAACACTGTGGCTTAGTGTGACAGCGTCAGGTGCGACTTGCGTATGAAGAAATACCGCCACAAGGGGGGTCTGGGGAGCGGGTGATCAAGGAGAGAGGAAGACGGGGGATACAAAGTTCATATGTTAGCAGGCTCTTGATATATTACACGGTGACTCGATCGTGACGCGCAGAACTGATATTCAGGAAAAAAAATTCCAGGCTTCTATACGTTTGACACAAAGCAGCATTTCATAAACATAAAACATACTGGGGTATGCAAACGCATCATAGAATACAAAAACTGAGGTTAGAAGTCACATTTTGTTTCTTGGCAGTATGTGTATATTAACAGCAGTTTAATATTTTGCATTGATTTTACAATGTGGCTGGAGTCATCGGGGAGGATGCATTTCAAGCTTCATTTGCTTTTATTTCATTATATTGACCATCGATGCCAAATTTCGTAAAGCGTTTGACACCGACAGCTGTCAAAATCAGCGAAAGACAAGGACAGGCCGATTGTGACGAGATGAACAGACGTTCCTTGTCTGTACGATGCCTCGCCACATGTTCTCACTCCCAATATCGATGTGCAAGGAAGTACAGTCACGAAGAAATCGATGACTCGATCGCCTTTCTGAGTCGGCACAGCTATACTTTCGCTGGCGCTGACACGACATTGCATGGCTTTTCGAGAGGGGAGGATAATTGCGTGAAGCTCCTACACATACACAAAGGTAGTGAGGTCATTGCGGGTGGATGTTGTAACTGTGGAAACCCTCGGTCGCACGGGGTTTACTGGCCCCTCACCGGTTGGCTCAAGCTGAACAAATGGTAAACACTAAATTTTATCAGTCACGCCGTGTAACGCAGTGTTCGCCATTTTGGCTGTTGAAGATTTCTTTGAGACCGTGCAGCGCAGGTGGACGACGAATGCCAGTGACAAGGTGTTGCGCTATGTGAAGTTATTCTGTTTGATTGTTACATAATGTCACATACAGCAGGAAACTGTACTGTGTGGTATCACCATAGACAAGGGAGGACGAGGTAGTGTATAGCTCTGTACAGAGCAGTAGGATGTACATGTACAGACTATGTAACAGAAGCCAGCGTTGGTCGGTCGTACATGCTAGCTACAGTGAGTGGGCCTTCATTGATATCTTTCTTTTTTTCCCGACAAAATGTTCGAGTTGCTGACGTCGGCATCTGACTTAGAAACTTCCCAATGCAGGGGAGGCAACCACTTCTAAACGCACAGCTCTCTGTGGTAGAATGAGAAGGTTGAGTGAAAGACGTCTGCCTGTCACAGGTCTGTCTTTCATGTGACTCGAGCGAATCATTTTCTTTCCCCTTCTTTCTTTCTTGCTTTCTCTTGCTCCACCAACAGTGCACGTCAGTGAGGCTGAATGGATCATTATTATCACACTGCAGAGCCCGGCAGAACTACTGGCTGCTTTGTGCAACGAGAGAATTTGGATTTTTTTTTTTGAGACAGGACCATACTCATCTGGCTGATTTTTTCCTCCGCTGTGTGCACTGTCCTGCATGTCTTGTCCGAACCTGTTGGTAATAATGACTCTTGCAGAGTCAGTTCTTAATAATAGCTAACTGGTGCAGTTTGCAGGAGATAGACAAAGAAAGATGTTACACAGCCACAAATGACAACTTGTATCGCAGAACAGTTAAGGATATACAGACTTCGTAACAGAAGGCATTGTTGGTTCGTCGTGCATACTAGCTCCAGTGTGTGGACCTCCGTTGATATTCTTCATTATTCCCGACAAAAGGTCGTTTTCAGTTGCTGACGTTAGCATCTTACAGAGTGCACGACATTTCCCAATGCAGGGGAGGCAACTACTTCTAAAATGCACACTTGACTGGTAGAGAAAGTTGAAGGAAAGATACCTTCCTGTCACAGGTCTGTCTCTCGTGTGACGAAACGACTCATTTTCTTTCTGTCAATTTAGTTGCTCCTCCTCTAACGAACGTTACAACTGTTGAAAGTTTCGTTATTGTCATAGTGCTGAGCTTCGGAGACGTATTGGCTGTTTTGTGCAGCGGTGGGATCTCGCATTTGTGCGCAGGACCATACGTACTTATCTGGGGGGGGGGGGGTTCCTGCTGTGTGCATTGCCTTGTACGTCTGATCCGGACAAGATGATGATAATGAGCCTATCAGCGTCAGTTCACAGTCACGCCTCTTTGTACCAGGTGATAGAAAAAGATGTTATACAGTCAGCCACAAATGGCACGTGGACATCTGTATATAAAGCTGTCCTTCACCCCATATTTCGACTTCTTGGTGACAAGGGTTTGACCTTTATTATGCTCCAGCCGACTGACTGTTCAGTTAAAGAAACCAGACTTTGATCAACGTTCATTAAGCATGTGGGAACGTCAAGAGGGATAGCGAGAGAGCGAGGAAACAAAGTCAGAAAACGTAGGTTATGCAGAAGAAAGTCTGAATTGCTTGCTTATGCATCCACCCATCCGTCCGTCTGTGCTCTTCACAGAACAAATAAACCAAAGGGAGCATATTCTGCCCGTTATCCACTTCGATACCTTGCTTTGTCTCTGCGCAAATCGAATGAAACGAAAGCTGCCGGTCAAAAGAACAGAGCCGTACTTGCTTCTGTGTCGTGTTTTTCTGTATTGTATGCAAAATGTCAATGCAGCGTGGCATTTGGACTATTCAACTCTGGGCGGTGTGACGGTAGTGCCATATAAGGTCTGTTCTTAGAACCACGTGCATCAGGACCAGGGGTGGCTTGCATAAATGTTCGTGTGTCCCCTTCCTGTCATAAAAGCGGTCGAAAGTTGTGTTCGTTCTGTGTATTCTACGTGCATTACGAGGAAATACGAATGCCCATGGCTGGCTTGCATGGGAGTTTTTATCTCCTGTTCATACGTAAATGTGGATGTAAAATACACAGGGCGAATGGGCCGTACGACAGCTTTTATGATCGAAAGCGTAGATACGAACCCCCAGGACTGGCTATGTTTATGACCATTATTCCGGTCACAAGAGCGCTCGTAAGGCCCATTCGCTCTGTGTATTTTACGTCAACTTTTACGTATGAACAGGAGATAAACGCCCATGCAAGCCAGCCCAGGAGAACGGAGTCACGAGACAAGAGGGCCTTTTTTAAGGCATTGTTTTAACATTTCTATTTTGGTAGGCACTGTTTGAAGGAATTCCCTTCATTTTTTAAAAAATACGCCACTACTTCAGGCGACTGTAATTTTTTTAATGGACTTTGTTGCCAAACCGCGGATATAGCAATAAGTCTGTTTTCTTGTACGAGTGCCAACCCCTTATCATCCCACTCCTATTTCGAAATAATTTTATGTACTTTCTCGTTCTGCGCCATCCACCCAAAAGCCGTGCTACTATTCAGAGGATATCGCCCCACAAATTTACTGCGAAGTATGTTTTATTTGCGCCAACTAAATTCAGCGTTATTATCAACGGATCTTGCTGGTGCCAACTTGTGAAGTGGTTGAGTATTGTCCTCGCATAGCATTAACAGCCAGCTTATATGGTGTTTTCTGCTCCCGTTTGGAACAATACTCCGATAAATGCTTCTTGGGCCGGGTGCGCAGTCGAACTAACAGAAGTTTGAAAAGTCACTAAGACGACAGACCAAAATGTCCGTTCTCCTGTTCTCGTAGCGTTAATGCCACTGCCTCCGACTCGTCTCAGTCCAAGCCGTCCATTTAATGTATGTGCATAGTTTGTCCTCAGTGCTAACAGACAGGCAGTCCCCGGGACTCATTTAGCGATTCAAGACTGGAGCCGCGCGCAGTAAAGACCCAAGACATGCTGGCATTTGCCGAGCTGAATTACTAAATATGCATCTGATCGATCCAGCGCTACGGTCAATCTAAAATTAGTTTGCTGAGCGAAGAGATACACGGGTTTTTCAAATGCGGCTGCCAACCACTGGAAAGGTTAGAATCGGAAATGATTTTCTAAAAATACAAGACTTATTGCTATCGCTGCAGGTGGCGTGGGCTTTCATGAGACTGATCAATTCCAAGCATACTGCAGCGAGATTTGTAGACAAGAGAAACACAGGTGACACGAGGTATTGAGGTCAGGAGTTCTTGTGGTAGACCGTATGAACTCTGACGTCACTATATACCTCGCGTCACTTGCGTTTCTCATGTCTAGAAAACTTGCTTGTGGTCAGTCGAAAGCTGATTATAACCTATGAACATCACGTTCTGTACATTGAAATTACATCATGCTACTTTATTAGCATCCTTGTGTTATCAAAAGTGTAGGATCAGCATATGACAGCTATCTTTAACACACACCCACACACAAAGAGAGAAAGAGAGAGCAACTGAGTTCGTCTGACATTTCAGAGCAACCTGTTTTCACAGATGCTGCTGCAGCCATAAAGTATATAAACAGTTAACTGAATAAGACAGGAGAAATGAGTACGTATGTTTTCACACTCTTAATACATCACTTCTTTTTCTGGCATGGCGGGAGGAGGTGGGGGGGCGACTGTAGATGAACGTGATCCCTGCATGCACATGCACATTCGTTAACATTAAAGGAATGCTTCCATGTTTTTGCTTTACCATTGTCCATCGATCATAACTTTGAACTTCTTTATTTTGTAACTGTAGCCAACGGTCGCATTTCTCATACGTTCATCTTGAAATTAAAATCTTTTGGACTTTGTTTTACATGTTCCGCATGAGTGCATGGTGGACGAACGTGATTTAATTACTTGCTGCGCTTGTTTTAGTTTAGCTTTTAGTCGCACTCCATAATTGAATTCCTAGCTGAAAAAAATGTGCGCCGTTTGATGAAACAGGTGGAACCCTCGAAATGGTAAAATCGTTTTAATCGAACCAGGTGTCTTTTGTGATCCCCTTTCTTTCAAAGTGTTTTGAACCATTGAGAAGTAATTATATATATATATATAATGGGTGCATTATCAATTATATTTGATATACTTTAAATTAGCGTAACAATCAGCCACACGAGAGCGTACGTATCTGCATGCGAGCTGTTGGAACAGGAGGGAAGGAGGGGAGAGGGGACGTGAAGTCATTATAGGTGTGTACTGTCCTGAGTGTTCAGGATCATAACGAAGACGGTGAACGGGCGATCACACAGTAAACTGGCAGTGCTACTTCCAGCTGCAGTTTTCAGCGAGACAAACCGTTTCTAGCGATGTTCATCTGAAGAAACATTGATCATCCTCAAGGAAAACTTTGCCAGAAAAATAACGCCCTCCTGTATTCGGCGGTACCAGCATGGCATGATCCTATATTTCTTGTTTCCTTTCCGCATAATCGTGTCGACAACCCACAATCCCAAGCGCCGTGACGTCATGTTTGAATGGCCTTCCAGGGCGCCATGTTGAAATGGCCCGAAAGCGGAGACGGATGTAAAATCTAAATCTGATGCCATCTATTTGTTTACTGATAGCATCCATTTTCTTACCCTGCTATTTTTCTCAATGATCTGATCAGGTTACCCGCAGAACTCTCATTTTATCAAGATGGCGGGTAAGCACTTTGAACGGTAAAATCTTTTGCACGAGTCCTACAACATCGCCTTGTCTTCATTTAGTAATGTTATTTAAATTCACGTGCATTTTGCAGGCAATGGTGGTGAGATCCAGTGGTGCTTTTCACAGGTTAAGGGATCTATAGAAGACGAAGTCGCTGATGGTATGTATAACAGATTTAACAAAAATCGGAACTGGTTTTTTTTTGCCTCTTTTTGCATAGATGGGACTTCCGCATATTTTTTCCCCCTTGGGCCTATGATTTTGGCGCCGGTGACTATTGGGTCTGTAATTACTGTGCATTGTTTTTTTTTAAAACTATTTAATCGAGAGTGATTTTATAGGTCTGATTACCAATTTTAGCACTGCTGTCATTGATGTACTTCACGCAAGCATAGACGACATTGTCACATTCACTTCAGCCGAGCGTCTTTTGTCGCAAATTTAAAAATGCTGCCACACGAGCACTATACCATTTTCGCTTGGCAGTACCGGCATCAGTCGGTGGAAATAACTAGAACTGGGTGTACAAATAAAGGAACTAAAGTGGTAAAGCGTATGCAGTGCTTATTAAGATGCAGGTAATTATGTCGGTCTCATTCAGTATTGATTTATGCGTTCTTTGTTCAGCAAGAGCTGAGAAATGACTTGAAACTTGCAAGGTTTTTGGAGGAGGATGACGAAGGTGGCTAGGGGGTGGGGGGAATGATAAAAATTGTTTTGATCCCCAGTGCTTAGGTACGGTATCAACACGTGCTAAGGTTTCAATATATTGCAAGTTGATATCGAAAGAGACTTGTTTCAATTACATTTAGTATGACATTTTAATGCTGTTAATGGTATGCATTATTATGTACAGCTTTTTGGTATGGGTTGTGATTTCAAGTACATGTAAATAGTTTTGATAGCTAATACTAGTGAAACTGATAGCAAAGAGACAAAAACCCCTTCAAATTATAGACTTTCCAATTTTTTCCCCTGCTGTGTTAGTGTGTTCAGGGAATGGTGTGACTTTCCATTTGTATAAACAGCACCTGGTTGCCTGTGCCCGATCAGTCGATGACTTACTCCTTTATGTTTATTTTTTCTGTCTGTAGCTTCAATTTAAAACTAAGCATTAAGCATATTGTGTGCAGTTGAGCTGCACATAGATTTTGTGACTGCCAAATGCTTGGACTGGAGCTTGTATGATTACACCATTATTGATAAAATAATACATTTATTGTTATAGTAACATAAAATGTACCTTTCTTTGCTGTCAGTAGGCAGTCACTAGGATGACAGTTCTGTCCCACTGCAATCCTTTTATAAAGTATATTTTAAAATGCTTTCCATCTAAAGCTCTCACCCCACCACCATGCTTAAAGTACACAGAAAAACACAATATTTGGGTTTTCATTGTGTAAATCTGTAAGAAGAGCTTAATGATTGTTTCATACAGCGGTGGTAGTAATTCCGTTATATAACTGGATATACTACATCCAGCAGAACTCTACATGGGACATAAAATATGCTTTTATGTATGTAAAATAATAAAATAGGAACACCTAAGATTCAATATGAAATGCCAACAGATAAATATACTCATTTGGGATAAACTCGAGTACACATTTAATTCCCAACCAACCAAAAGTAACTACTGAAACAGATGGTAGGAACTTGGTTTAGCAAAATTAGCAGTGAGGCTCATAACTTAGCAGCTGGAATTGTACTAGTAGTAACTAGTAAGATTGCAGCCCCAGAAGCAACATCTCAAGTGTTCTTGCATTGTCAGAAATTTTAATGACAATCTTATTCTTTAAACAAAAGACATTTAAGTACTCTACTCCTTTTATTGCAGTAAAGTGATATATTTATTTCCTGCTTAAAATAAATTCTTGAATATTGATTAGGAAAATAGCTGACGTGGTTAGCAATATTGTAGCAAATAAAATCACCACTGCTGCAACTTCAGCCTTGAGGTTTATGGCATCAGTGCTGTGCTTCAGAATCCCTAGACTGTTTTACTTTTGTATGTCCCTGCTGTCAACTGCTTGTGGCAGCAGAGAATGCCTGCAACATATAGGGCATTTCTGGTGCCAGTTTTTTCCCTAGCATTACTGCTTGAGCTAAAATTATCTGCAATCTATTTTAAGCCTGTCTTGCAGAGGGCAGCTGCCTTGACCTTGGCTGCAGACTAGGGAGGGGCTTGACAGGATATCTTTTGTTTCCTAAAGTGGCCATTTTGAGTGACAGCTATTATGTGGGTGGGAGTGACTTAAAAACCTGGCAGCCTCTTTTTAAAAACTCTTCATAATGCTGATTTCAGGGTGCCTGCAAGTCCTGGAGGCTCCTGGAAAATTTAGTTGTGTTTACCAGGGCTCTTGAAGCTCCTTGAAAATCAGAAACTGTGCACTTAGTTGTGAAAAACTCCTTGAATTTTGAGAGAGAGAATGTTTTTCATGGTCATTCTAAACAAAACTGGAAGTGTTTAAAAGCAAAAACCCTGAATTTGTTTTCAACTTAAATTTGCAATCGCATGTGTATTCTCTTTTTTCCCTTGTATTTGAGCTACTCCCCTTCACCTCATGCTGCTGCAGGCTTCCTAGCTCATGCCTCCCCTATAGACACACTTTTCAGCCTTTTTCAAAGATTCATAAAAAAAGTAACCAAAAACAATAGAAACATTATTTAAACCTGGTTGCAAACATCAATAATCAAGGTAACTCTGTCTTACTTTATTTCTTGGACCTAGTTCTTTAATTTGTAAATCCTTTGATAGCAACACAACTGAAGTTGAAGTCCTTGCGATTCCTTATACACAGTCCGTTCGATGCTGCTTACACCATGTGTTCGCTTGTTTTTCTCTCCCTAATCACTCTCTTGGCCCTTTCAGGCACAAATACTGTTGTCTTCATCAAGTTCATCATCGTAAATTTGCAAAACAGTGTCATTTTCCTGATCAGTGTGTAATTTGAAAAGTAAATCTAGCATTTCTCAAGTGACAGAACACGTGTGGATATGCACTTCACAGCCATTTTTTCACCTGTAACATCAGCTAATAAGCAAACAAGGGAATTAATATATGAAGAAATGATTGAGCTTTCGAATGTAAGAGTTCTTTACCTTACACCATTAGCCATTCCCTGCTAAGTTTCAAACAGCAGGCAAAAATTTGGGCCATGTGTCGGAGACCACTGATTAGAGTGGCTAGCACAGCAAGCACAAAAGAACACGCAAAAGATTGATCCACGACTTCAAACATTTTGCGTGCAAAATTGCCAAGGGGAAAGTGTGTTTAATTGTGGTTGCAAAAACATTAATAGAAATTTTGGACAAAAATGATGTTGCTCATGGAAAAAAATTGATATAATTGGGGGATTGTAGACCTGACTGAAAATGAAATCGATTTTATCATAATAATTTAAAACTGTTGTTATCTGTAGGAAGACTTATTATTATTGGCATTTAGATTGCCCTGGAATTTTAAAATTATAGTCCTGAAAAACTTGAAAACTGGAATTTTTGGGCCCTTTTGCTGTACAGCCCCTGTGATTTTGAAATATCAAGTTATTTGCTACCCATTGTTGTTTAAGGGAAGTGTTATAAAACAATTGTGTATTTTAATTTGGGGTTTACTATTTATATATATAATTAATACATAGTTATGACTGGCGGTTCACAACTAAGCAGGTTTTCCTTTGAGTAGTGTGTTCCATGGGGAATACATTTTGTAGGGCTGAGAAATGACAAGAATTAAGTGGTAATTGTTTTAAAATCTGAGTAGGCATCAGTACACTGGATTTGTACTAGATGGAACTTGGTTTTGGGTAGTTAGTGATCCTTGGTATACACATTTGATTTTAAAACATTTAAAAAGCATACAATACAGATTTGATTGTGATTTTGCTAAGCATCTTAACTATGTTTCCATCTTAAAGAGTGACACTATTTGCTGTTATAAAATTCTTATGTAAACATTAGTTTAAAAGATCAGGTTTCTTATTTTAATTTTATTTTTAAAAAGCTTTTTTCCCCCATTCTAATCGTAATTTTAAAGTGTCTCGTTCCTCAGCCGACATTATTTCCTGTGTGGAATTCAACAGTACTGGTGAATTGCTGGCTACTGGTGATAAGGGAGGGCGTGTGGTCATATTCCAGCGCGACCGAGCTGTAAGTTACCTCTCACTGCACTTCTACCTTCTCAACAAAAAGAAGTGTAATTCGAAGTCCTCTTTATTTAAAAGGTCAGACACCTGAACTGTACACCATTTGTCATTTATGCCAAACCGACACCTTCTGTATGCCAAGGTCAAATTTATTCTTTTAAAATTTATATTTAAAAAAATGAAAATATGCTTGCTTGGCTCGAGCTGCAAAAATATCACTTTTGATGCCGTTTTCTAGACTTCATATTGCTTGTAAGTTTTGTGGTAAAAACATAGCATAATTTTTGGCAAAGGAGGCTTTGTACCCTCCGGTCCACCCACTGGGCTGCTGCCTCTTGGAGAAGCCCCTTAGGCACTCCCTGGACCTCAACCAGTAAGCTACAGTTCAGGACTCTGAAGATGGAAAATGTTTAGAAGATGTTTGATTCTAGCTTTTGGTGTTATAAAAGCAGACTAGGTAGGTGCTTGTAGCTTGTTGGCTGCTGTATGATTTGTTGATTTTGTACACCATTTTTGAGCAGCATATTCTTCTAACCTTGACCAAAATTACTTGCAATGATGGTTGATTTGTTGTCTCATCCCTTCATGTTTACAGATTGGTGTGAAGTTACCTGCATTTTTAGTGCACTTTAATATAAAAGATGCCTCATCATTGGCATTGTATGATGCAGAGCCGAAATGCAGTGCCAAGTCGTGGGGAATACAATGTATACAGCACCTTTCAAAGCCATGAGCCAGAGTTTGACTACCTCAAGAGTCTAGAGATTGAAGAGAAGATAAACAAAATCAGATGGCTACGTCAGACCAATCGCAACCATTTCCTTCTTTCAACTAATGGTAAGTGCTCGTGG
>SMGT01013388.1:30917-53981 GCA_004794575.1 Lanistes nyassanus
CCCCCCCCCCCCCCATGCAAATGAGCCTGAAGTGTTGTAACTCCAGTAAATACAATAACAAAAACTAGGCTTCATTGCTACTTCATCTTCAGAACATTCAGTGACTCAGTCATTCATTGCACGGATTTTTGAAAAAATGCTTTTTGGTCTAAGATAATTTTTCCACTCGAGTCTCAACTGCATTGTGGTCTCTCTGGCTCCAGAATCAAGTGTACATCATGCTCAAGTGGGGTTTTTGGGGGGAAGAAGGGGGAGAACATTGTTACCATCTAATAACCACCTAAATTTTTAGTGAAAGTCTGAAAGTGCTGGCTGTGTTTGAGACTCAACGACCCTTCCCACAACCAACTTTTAAAGATATATATATTCCTCCTCTGCTGTTACTAGTGTTAGATATTTCTCTCTCCCATCGTGGATTTTGCTGCATGTGTACTTTACAAACTTGCTAATGTATGCAGAGCATTGCAGGGTACATCTGTAAATCAAGATCATATTGTTTTGCAGTATATTATATAGTGCATTGTATTATATTGCAGTAGCTGTGTGTGATAAATATAATTTTAAAGGAATTGAGAGGCTTTAATCAGTTGTGGTTTTCATATATATCTTTTCTGTGTTTGACAGTGTTTGAAGAACCAGAGGACCCCACTAGCCGAAGTTTCTTCTCGGAGATCATCTCTAGTATCTCGGATGTGAAATTCAGCCACAATGGCCGTTACATGATGACACGCGACTACCTGTCTGTTAAAGTGTGGGACCTAACAATGGAAAAAGAACCAGTAGAAACCTATCAGGTCCATGAGTATCTGCGCTCAAAACTGTGCTCTTTATATGAAAATGACTGCATTTTCGACAAATTTGAATGCTCCTGGAGTGGTGATGATAGGTATGTGCACAGTTTGTTGTTATCATTAAATACATGTTTCTAGCTGGTGGGCTTTGAACTGGGTACCTTGAAGGCTAGTGATAGGTGCATGCAAAGGTAGAGTATAGGTGTAGGAAGCAGCATGACATTGTTTTCTTATGGAAAAAGCGTCATTATAATTATGGCTTTGGGTTTTGTTATTGTTTTAGTCCTTTGTAAAAGACATTTTTTATTTCCAGTGTTCTAACAGTTTTTCAAATAATACAAGCCTCGAGCCCTGTTCAGGACATTTGTATATCTTGGCATTTTCCTGCCATGGTGTAAGATAACAACAGGGACAGTAAATCTCAGGCTCCGTGCTGTAAGAGATATGGTCCATTTTCTTTGCAGCTCCGATATCCTGAGTATATTAACACAGACCTGGGTACCCATACAATATTCAGGTATTTTATATGGAAATTGCATTTAAATACAGAAAAACAATTTTGCTGGAAAAAATATGAATTTCAGATTGATGATGAGGCGTTTTATTTTTCTGAACCAGATTTCTCTTCACTGCTCTTCCATGTTTTGGATGTTTCCGTCTGGAAGTCGACAACATTTTGCCTGCTAGATTTGTGTGTGTGTGTGAAAAAAACACTGATGTTGACTTGAAAATGTTTCGGAATACTGAACGCTTTTGGTAGGGGTACCCAGGTCTGCTCACATCGATTGCTAGTGATAAATGGTGGTAGTATACAGTTTATTTGACCTTTAACCTGGCATGCTGTGTTGGATTCAATATGCTGTCATGCATGTTTAGTGAATTTGAAGTGGCTATGCTGAAAACTTGATTTAAAATCTGAAAAGGGGGAAACAGAGATAACAGCAGAAGCAAACTTCCCGTGTATAGCAGGAGTGGTTAGAAAATAATCTTCATGGCTTCATGGTATTTATTGTCTTTTGCAGGCACATCATGACAGGGTCGTACAACAATTTCTTCCGCATGTTTGACAGGGAAACCAAAAGAGATTCTACTCTGGAAGCGTGCAGAGAAATAACAAAACCTCGCACTGTGCTCAAACCCAGGAAAGTGTGTCAGGGTGGCAAGCGCAAGAAAGACGAGATCAGTGTAGATTGTTTAGACTTCAACAAGAAGATATTGCACACAGGCTGGCACCCTTTAGAAAACATTATTGCAATAGCAGCAACAAACAATCTGTACATATTCTGTAGTAAGGAATGACCAAGTGGAACAATAGCCCCTTGTTATATACAGTGTTCTCTGGATACCATAAATGTCTACTCCTGCCCCACCCCCAACCCGAAATACGTAAAAAGGATACACAGTGACAAGGCAATACAAGATACAAAACAGAATGTTGGCCATAGGTCTGTTGCTGGCGTGGTATGGGAGGCCTGAAAATGATTAAATGTGTTGCATGTCCAGTAACTGTGATGTTGTCACCTCATGCCCATTCTTCATGTGCTTTACTCCCTTCATCTTAAGCAGAAGTGGTATTGTGCTGGTCAGTGCATGGCATGTCATCAGGGAGAGGAGCAAGGAATAGCTGTCGGCGACAGAGTTGTATTCACATGGAAAGCTAATCTGCCAGGAAAGTCTGCATTACTGGTGATTGTCGTGGCAGGTCAGCATACATGAGGAAGATGCACTTAGATGAGTTGTCACTTTTGTGGTGCATTCCTCTTCTTTTAAGTCAGTGTTTGAAGACAAAGTTTCCAGCTTGATTGGCTGGTTGAACAGGAAAAAAACTTTTCCAGTTGCTTTTTCCAGAAATGCCAGTGTTTTTCTTCCCACGACTGGCACGATGGTTTTGTCAGTATTGTTGTTATACCATAACATGTATGTACATTTAGCAGAACAAAGCTACTTGTGATATAGACACAAAAAGGTGGCAGTCTTTATGTATTTCAGTGAAAATGGGCGGACCAACGTCTGGCAGAAACCTTACCCATCTCTTGCAACATTTATTTGTGAAAGTGTTAGGAAGCTTCTGTTGTCCACTTCAGTTCATTATGGCCTGCTTGTTTCCTTGTCCATTCCCATGGTGTAGTAAAACAATTTTATGATTGGTGGTCCTGCATTCAGTTATCAGTGAAAGTTGAACCCATCGTGCACAGTGTCCCCAGATGTTTTACAGCCAACAATCGGTCTATTGCATGCATTGAATTTTTTTAAAAGCACCATGTTTTCAGATAATTTAAAAAAAATTAAAAAGCAATAAACAAGTGCTTGATGAATAGCTATTTGAAAGAGTTTTGACAGCTTGTGTGAAAACTATCATATACACCTTTTAGTAGGGTAATTGAGATTTAACAAAGCTTGTCTTCCCCCCCCCCCACATTTTTATGAAGGGAAATGTCCAAAATAAGAGATTGTGCTATGTCAGCCATTGTGGACATTTTAATTTTTCTCCAGATGGTCAAGGAAATGGTTCTTTGTATTTTACCTCCTTTCCAATAAATTTTATTTGTTAAATGGATTTTGTTACCATTTTTGATTCATCGGAGATGGTTTTACTTTTTAAAAAGGTGGGGTGTTAAGTAAGAGAGCTAACTGTTCAGATTTGTGCCAGTTTTCTTCCCTTTGGGGGGGGGGGAGCAGAAAGTCAAACCTGTCAGACGCCTTTACTGTGACAAGCAGTAATGATATAGAACATAACCAACATTTTAATATGAACTTTTTCTTGAAAGACCGTGTTTTAATCTTGCCAAGTGCTGTTTTTGTCCACTTAAAAAAAATACATTCTCTCACTACACCCCGTCTTCGGTTCAAGGTGAAAAGAGGCTGACATGGTCAAATGAGATCACTTTAAGTTTTGTAGCATAATGCAGTTTGCAGTTTTGTTCAGACATAAGTTAGGGTGTAAAAGTGTAATGCATAACTTTAGATTTAACAGGAAAAAGATGAAGTATTAAATTTTTTTGAGCTGCCTTACTGTGTAGGGTTGGATTAATCATAAAATAGGGGATGACCTCATTTTCTTTCATTGTTCGTCTTTCCTTTTGTTTTTAAGCCCTTATTCTCAGAGCAGGGCTGGCATGTTTCTGATCAAACATATTCACAGTATTCCAAGATGGTTGAAATTTACAATCTCTAAAAACAAAGATAGGATTTGCACTTATATGTGGCAAGTATGGTCACAAGACCCTGGGGTAGTCAGAAATGTGTACAATTTTTTTAAAGCATGGGTTGAACTATACAAGCGTGCCAGACAACTTTAATCCACTGTGGGCAAGTGTGCATGTGTGCATGCATGAGCAAGTGCAATGTAGCATGTAGAACTGAGTGGAAAAGGATGCGAGTGTCCATAGATTTTCATCAGATTATATTTCATGAACTGTCACACTTGGTTAATAAATTTCCTTGTGTAGAAAATTACTTCTAAAATTGTTCCTCTAATTCACTTTTATTGCACGTAGCTCATGGTGGAAAATATGTGAGGTACTCCTGCAGTGGAAACATGCATGTTAGCCTCATGAAACAAACCTAGCTGTTCTCAAGGTCCCTTTGATTCAGTGCAGAGTTATCCCAGGTGACAGATGCACGACAATTGTTGCTTATTATGATGTTAGCAGATGGAATTCAAAAAGGTGTCTGCGCTGGATCCAACAGTCTTAGCCACAGACCCCGTTTTAGATTCTTTCAATGTAAATTGTAAAACTTTTGCGGAAAGTATAAATTTTTAAAAAATCTGGAACTGTATAAAACTTTACTTAACAAGTGAAAAAGTACATTGGTAGGCCAGAATTTTCCAGATAATCCTGAAATATTCTTTTGCTTTTAAACATGCCCATAATGCTGTTGAAGTACATGGAGTATGATCGTCCTCTCTACACTGTGATAGCCACAGGAAGTTTTGGGAAAATAGCTTGCTAATTTTCAGGTGACTTTGTACCATGGCATTTTACACAGCAGCGACGTTTATAAGCAAAAGAATATTTCAGGAATAAATGTCACAGTAATGGCAGAAGGCTCAGTCAGAGACGAAATTCAACAAATAATGCCAACACTTGTTCTTAACATGCTTGTCAAAAGCTGTTGACGGTGCTTCACATTGAAGTGCCACTGCTGGCAAGCCTGTGAACAGCACCTGATATTTCTGGGTCCCTGAAATGTGCATCCCAGACACCTCGACTACATCTGAATGGAAGAGGCCACTGACTAGGTGGCCCGGAGGCGATGTTTGATGTGTTGCATCATCTTTGAAACGATCAAGATGACACCGATAGCCAACACTGGACTGGGCACAGGAAAAAACTTAGGATCTTGATAAACTTTCAATGAATATGTTGGTTTTTGCATAGAGACAAAATTTTCAAATAAGTTTCTATATCTTTTAAAAAAATTATTTGCAAGTTTCCTTGACTCAAAAGTTTTGCAAGTTTTCTTGATTTCAAGGCTTTGCAAGAATGTTAATCTTACTGAATGTGAATGTTCATCTTACAAAAGAATAATAAATCTTCATAATAATGAAGTTAACCCTGGATATAATGAAATACCCAAACAGAAGTCATTCTTTACATCGAGGATGCACGGCTGCCACGAACTGTACTGCACTTGACAGAAAGCCATGATCGTAGTGCATCGCACTGCAAGGGTTAAAGTTTCCCCCTTTCCCTCCCACTATTTAGACAACATGAAGTTCATGTGCATGCTAGGCTCAACACTTGTCCTACCCGACAACTTCGTGTTACCACTGGGCAAGAGGAGCTCGACGTGCAGCCTACAGCAGAACAACATTGTATGCTAATTACCAGTCAGGGCAAACTGGTTCAAAATGTATTCTATATGCTCCTTTCAATCATTATAAGGATTCGATTAAATGTCAGGTTTTTATCACTACCTGTCAGAATAAAAGGTGTTTTTTTTTAAAGACTGAATTGGCATATTCATTATTTAATAAACTGAGTACTTTCTAACAATACTGCATGTCAAGTAAAAATGATCAATTTGACGGTTCACTGTTCTCTCTTGCACTGCACAAATTGTCTCGAGTTCATATTCATTTTGGTGGACATGTACACCATTCATGTTGGTTGACGTGGGTGTTGCATACATATGCAAGCTTTTCTGAAGCAGGGTACAGTTTGAAAAAAAGTGTCACACTGTGGTTTACTTTCAGCACCTGTGTGTGGATATATACAAAACTACAAACAGAGCTGCTTTATTCCAACTGATTGTCTATGGCTGTAAGGTTTTGCATATTAATAATTTTGACTTAATTAGTCAAGGTCTATTTTCAGAGTTTAAATCAAATATATACTATACTAGTACCAAAGAACTTTCCTCATGCAATACAAAATGGTTTTTTTTTCAGAAGAACTGGGGTGCTTCATGCGAGTAACAAAAATAGTACATTAAAAATTTTGAAGAATAAAATCCAGAACGTGTACAATCAAAACTAAATAGCACTGTGTAGAACGTGCTGAACATATGTTCAAGCATACAAACATGGCACCAGATCAAAAAAGTATACAATTTTAATGCTGTTTTTTGATTTCTGAATGCAGAAGTCATAGGCAACCTTGACTTGCATCATGTGGTACCTAATAAGCTAACATCCAGTCTTTCTTCCTCACACACACACGAGGGTGCACATGCATCAATCCCACTAAACATCTCAGTACAAGGGTAAAACGACTTTTAAAGCTGAGATAAACTACCCACCATTTTCATCCCATGTCCAACTCTAGCTTTTACAGTCTCTTTCGAAATTGTACACATCTCTTATCAAATCACAAAAAAGCCCTGTCTGCAATCTTGTCCTGTTACAAATAAAGCATTCTGCTGAGCATGAATTTACATCAAGCAACAAAGTAAAAAAATCGAGAAAAGAGTGTGTTCATCGGTGCTTTTAAAGGCATTTGTGAAAACAAGCAGCCTCATTAAAAATCTCACTGCATAAAAATACATGTGCACTTTTTAAATATCAGTTTTTCTGGCAAACCATCAACTTGTTCCAAAAGAGATACAAGATGAAAGACTGTGATATATTAAAAAATAATTTTTGCAAAAATTTAATTATTTTCCTTTAAATACTGAGAGAAAGTGGAGAATACTCCATTAACAAATGACCAGAAAAAGAGATGTTCTACTGCTTAATCATGACACCATAAGCTTGGCAACTTTGAAAACAACCAAGAGGGCTGATGGTTCTGTCGAACAGATCTAGCACAAATCTCATCAGATGTTCTTGACAAAAATATAGCAATCCAGAGTGACAATTATATGAACAGATAATTCTGTAAAAGTTATTACAATAATACTAAGAGTGCAGGAAGATTCATTTTAGCCGATTAGCTTCAAAGCAAATGTGTTTTCAATTAGTAAATGCAAAACTAAAGAGTGTAGCAGCAAACAAAGCACAAGTTGACACCAGCCAGGCTTTCTCAAAGCACTGCAAGGACCAGGAGGAGATGGGTGCAGGTGCTGGTGCATACACTTTGGAAGCAGATGTCCCCTCATCATTTTGGCTGTCCACATTGCTGCCAACATTGCCGGAGTCATCCAGATCTGAAGAAATGGAGCTGTTGCCAGTGGTGTAGCCACCTGGAATGATCTCAGCTAAAATGTCCAGCTCTGTGAACAGGTCTATATTAAGTTGAAACACCAGTCGGGTTTCATCCACAATCTTCTGAAAGGTCTCCACATCCAAGGTGAGGTTGTTCAAACGAGCCGAGTAGAAGTCCTTGAATTTTTTCAAGTTATCAATGTTTTCAAATCTGTAAAAGCTGAGTCCATCGCTGTTGTCCCCATCACTGCCTGCTGTTTCTATCAGTCTGAGATTTAGGTTCTTGCTGAGCCTGTAGCGAAGGATCTGTCCACCTGAAAGATCGCCAAGATAGCGTGCATAACAATGAGCAACCAGCGCTGCAGGGTCACTCTGTCCCAAATCCCTGATGCGCTCTACGTACTTGCCTGCAGCAAATGTGCACTTTGCCTTTTCGGCCCACTTTTTGCCAAAAAAGAATTCCAGATCTTTTTCAATGGCCTGCCTACGATTTAGCTGCTCTGGGAAGTAAACAACCCCTAAAACAGGATGGTGTTTGTTTTTCTCTACTTCGTCTTCCAGAGCCGAGTAAATATAGTAGAGGTCAGCAAGAAACAGACTGTATGAGTGACGAGTGATGCCACCACCAATGACCTGCCACAGAAAACAAACCTTTCAATGAAAATGTATGGACGTCTATAAATTTTAATTAGGGTCTCCCCACGTTTGCATGCCTCACCAACCCAAACGCTTTCTTCGCATTTTGATTTTTGAGAGACCTTCGTGGTGGCACAGTCAAAGTGTACTTCAAATTCATCCTAAAATAGTGTTCATTGGCCATACCCAAATGACGTTTCACAAAAACCTTGCTAAAATCACAGACCTAGAGTCCACCCACCCACCATAACTTAATGAAGTTGTTTTGGTCCATTTCTCTCCCTCACTGCTGGCAGTTAAAATGTTTTTCCCATTACCTGTTTTAGGTTTATGGGTGTGGGGGTTTAACAGACCACCACTTGTCTGTGGGTCGGCATCACGAGGGTGGTGGCCATCTCTACCTTGGTTAATGCCTTACCTGCCTTAACCCATGGGTCAGGTATCCATACCCAGCTGGTCAACTGGGGGAAGCGTGCTTCAGTTCACAGGTTTCAAACCAGCACCTTTGAATTTGAAGGCCAGTACTTAACCACATGGCCATCTGGTTCCCCTGGTATTTACCTTGAGAATAAATTTGGATTTTTCGGCTGCAGTATGAAGGTCTCTGGCTCCAGACTTCATGGCCTGCTGAAGCATATCCTTTTCTTCTGGACAGTCACTGGACTGTCCAGCCTCTCCTGATCTGGACCGTTCTTCATCCTGGCTGTTGTGGACATCAGCTGACTCTGGGCTGGAATCAATTTTTGGGTGGCCAACCATGCTGTGGAATATGTGATGCTTAAGAGCTGTTTCACGATAACAGTGATGAAGGGTTAGAGGTAGGGTGAGAAAGGTACAAAAGCTTGAATCTGTCATCATCAACAAATCCTATAATGTAAAAACACCCCCAAAAAACTGGACAGTTTTGATCTTGTCAGTAAAAGCATTCAAATACTGTTGAAATCCAGCAGAAGCCTTAACCCTGGTCATGCAAAATTTTGCAGACAAAATCCCTGATATGCCAAGAAACAAGAAACAATAATGGTAGCAGCCTGTCATACCTGCTGGTTGCTTCTTAGAATATCTGCTGCCTAATAATTTGCTAAATCATTGGCTATGATACAGTAAGCCTTGAACCAAAGCAATACTTCAATGCATGCATCCACACACCCACGCTTGCATGCGCACCCACCCCCACCTCCCACAAAGAGTAGGGGTTAGTGAGGTAGGTATGAAAACAGCTAAATGCGATGTTGCTGTTATTTCATATTTGTATGCTCATGTAAATGTTCTCCAAGCAAGAAATTAAAGCAGTCTATAAATAGGTTTTTCTACTTCCACATTCTAAATACAGTTTCTCTCCCACACACTGGGTTTCTTTCTTTCTCTTTTTATTTCCGAACTTGACGTTCTTGTTATAGAATCAACAGTGTTATCACAAATGTCAAAAGATCTCACATGATACAACTACGCACACAGATGATAATCCTCCTACAGACTGCAGCCATGTTTGGATAGAGTACTGTGCATCAGCTCGCCCATTAGTATTAATAACAGTTGAATAATATATTATTAAACGGAACATTAAAAATATTCACCTTTCCTTTTAAATTTACGGCACTGACAAAATTCACAAGTGACAAGGTTAAGGTTTTAAATGCGTATCATTTTCAATGGTGTGGACTGTGTGTATGAGAATCACCGAGTCAAAAATAATATAAGATTTACCTACTCCTCCACTTGGAGACTGAAATTAGGTGATTACGGTTAAATACAACATCACTTTAAGGTACAGAATGGAAGATCATGTTAACTTTGCCAAACTTACATTGTGTTGCAAATCAGACTCAACGATCTTACAGTTACAGATTCAGCCCTTGTTGATGCTTCTCGTAGAGATGATGGTGGCGAGTCAGCTGACGAGCAAGGCCGTGCGCATGCGCGGTTAGCTGAAACAAACGATTAGTCACTTGTTTGGGCAAGTAAATCATCATCCTGATGTCAGATATATTTACAACTTAGAATCCAAGCATCAATTTATAAAACAGGGCATCACACATTAAAAAATAGAACATAAATAGGAAAGATAATAATTGTAATACCAAAGTACATACCGTACTGTAAAATCTTTGGTAATACCAGAGATAAGGAGTACTCCTTATCTCTGGTAATACTGAGTAAGAGCAGTCTATAAAAGAACAGCCAAAAGGGACAGCGACAGCAACAATAAGCTTGAAGGGACAAGCCTCTATAGGTACCACCACGTCCAGCCACCACAGTCAGCCCGTCCGCTCTGTCCCACACCCTTCCTTTCCCCTCCTCTTATAGTGCGAAATCGCCGAAAGGTGTAAGCACATTCCATCCAAAGCGTTGGTATGTGCACTTTCAGTCACAACAGCGGTCATAAAAAAAAGGTCAATTCGCCTTGTGTATTTTACGTCCACTTATGCGTATGAGCAGGAGATACAAACGTTCATGCAAGTCAGCCCCCCCCCCCCCCGAAACAATGACGCTTTTCCTGCTACAGTACATAACATTCGACTTGAATGTTGCGTTACGATGTTACTACACCGCAAAACATTTATAGCTAAATCTTGGGTTACTCAATCTGTGTGTGTGTGTGTGGTTTGGTCTTGTCTTGAATGTTTTTATTTTTACTATGGTATTCTACGTTACAGTTTCCATTTCGTTATCCCAATTTTTAATGTTTGAAGTACATTTGACTCTGGCATGGTGAAATACTTTTCCTACTGCAACTAAAATAAGGCAATGGAAGCTCTATAGGAAAATAGCTGTTCTTACAGCTGCAATGAGCCTATTTTGCAGCTGTGGTGCACAACTGAATGGTGAAAAACGTAGGTTTCGCATTTGCATCTAGGTGGTTCTATTACCCTGCTTCTATATTTTTCCCCCATAAAAACTGTATTCTGCCTCCGACATTTCGTTCAGACCTGCTGAAAACGACATACCAAAATAGCAGGAGACGCAGAGTGGAACTACCTGCTACTTCTTCCTGGGGTTACTCGTGTGTATTTTACTATTCTGTAGTTGCTTCTTGGTGACGACATTTCTTGAACGGAATAAGTTTAAACATCCATTGCACCTTTTCCCTCCCAAATAATTTTTTTTTAAATCATTGTTAGCAGCAACGATCAGGGCAGACAACCCCTGTGGCAGCAAAGAGATGATGCAAATAGAGAGTTACTTCCCTTATCATGGACGGTTGAACCTGATTTCCTAGAACGACACCAGGAAGACTATTCACAACAGCCACTGTACGTAGAAACATTTGTATACTTCACCTCGTCAAGGGTTCCGTCACCAAAAGCATTTCGCCTTATATTCTATGAAAACATTCGTAGGGCGTGATACAGATCGAGGTATACTGAAAGTTACCTTTACATGACTGCTGAAATGATTCTCTGTTCAGACAGACGTTTTGCATGGTCATCCCTTGTATACTTCTCGAATCATACTTGCTTAGGGCTGAGCTTAATTGCACGAGACTTTTTTTCCCACCAAGTTGGTGTACCATCGTGCCCTGGTACACTAACTCAATACGAAAAAAGTCACGAACTGGACGATCGTTAGATGGGAAAACTGGCTATATAACAGCCTTGCATTCCGTCACACCTGTACCCGCCTTTGGTGCAATAGTTTAGGATGTACGATAGGGTTCAGCAGAAGTTTAAACTTAAGTTCCCAAACCCACACCCTGTCTTTTGTCTCAAGCTGTCGTATTTACTCTTCAAAGTTTATTTTCCGTAATAAGGAGTTGTCTTGCTGCAGCCAGTCCAGTGGACGAAGAACGAGGAGGACGATTCCACAACACGTCTTGCTACCATTCTTGGACAGGGGAAGTTTGCCAACTCTGTTTCCAGTTTAGTAGTAGGCATGTAACAAGAAGTGCATGGGAAACATGTTCAGTTGGCATGTAAGAAATGCTAATCGCCCTTGCTGGGCGCACACATTATGGAATGCAGAGCTGAGACCGCCAAAGTTTTTCTCTCGAACGATCGTCTGAATAGGATCTGCCTTTACTCAAACTTTTTGGACAACAAGTTAAACGATAGCTTTATCCTTATTCTAGCCGAACACTATTCTTATCTTCAGCAGGTTACTAGCTTTTAAAAAAAAGGCAGAAACTGTTGGCCTTTCTGTAGTTTTAAACAAACAGGCATTGTCTCACATCCCATAGCTTGATGAACCCTTTGTAGCAGTCGAGAGACCTGGAAACCTGAGACGGCAAAGAAGCTACGAAAGCTGTCTGGCATTCGCGCAGTCTCTTGCTTGTCAGTTGGCCTGCTTTCCTCGCCTCGAGTGGTTATTTGCCATCTTCCTTCATCGCCCGCTGATGCCGTGTCGTTGGCGCGTCGCGAACCTGCTGACGTCTCTCGGCACGTCGTTAATCTGTCATTGACGTCACTTCCGGCTCTCATCGGCTGCCAAGCTCCACGCGCAAGCCTGGGTGGCCAAGTAGAGTAAAGGCTCCCTCACCCCCACCCCAGCTACCTTCATTCTCGGAGCAGTAAATTATAATATGCTACATGTAAGGTAAAGATGTTTATCTGAGCGAAACAAGATATAGAAACAAGCAGCAGACAAGCTGCATGGCAGATAAGCAAGCCTTTTCATTCCCTTTTTGTCCCGCGAAAGACTGGCTTTGTTGCGCAGATAAACACATCTTCACCACACCTCTTCCCGTTCTTCTGGACTCCCATGTGTACGTGTTTTATGGTCCTTTGTTGGACTCATTATTTTTCCATGTGTACGTGTTTTATGGTCCTTTTTTGGACTCATTATTTTCCCATGTGTACGTGTTTTGTGGTCCTTTGCTGCGAGAAGAGTTTCTTCGCCCCTTTTCTCCCGAATCGCGCTGAAAGACCGAATAGATAAATAAGATCAGGAACTGGGAGCAAGTGTATTTTCTTCTATTACGTGTACTGTACTGCTTCTTTCAATACACTCAGAACACCACCGCTGAGAAACTAAACTGGGGCCCTTACGGTAACTATGAAATGCGTGGACACCCGACGTGTTCATCAATTAAAAACTGGATCGCTGTAGAAATTGGGTAGGTTAATTTGTCAATCAATAATCTGTTATTTCTGCAATCGTTCCTCGCGTATCTAGGCTATTACACTTTGTCTTCACCTAAAGACAATAGTTTTGTCATTGTCACTGGCAAGAGGACCCGGCACTGCCCGTTTTTTTCTTCAAATAAAGAGCATTTAAACAATTCTGTTTAGCCAATCAGTGCCAAGACATCATAATCTGAAACCTTACCCCTCGGCCCTGCTCACCCCTACCCCTTTTCTAACGTCCACCCCTACCCCTTTACTAAACCCCACCCCTACTCCTTCCCTAACCCCCACCCTACCCTCCTCCCCCTGGAAACACCCTCGGTCCCCTCCTTGAGACGTCATAACCGTTAAGCCTTGCCCCGCCCACCTACCCCTTTACTACCCCCACCCCTAACCCCACCCTTAATCCCTACCCACCCTAACCCCACCCTACCACTCCTCCCCACGGAAACACCCTCGACCCCCTTCCCCGGAAACATAGCCCCCACTTCCCCAGAAACACAGTCCGGGTATAGAGCAAGCCATTTGATAAGCTACACACAACATTGTTGCTTGTCAAGCGAGGCAAGAGAAAGTACTCTTCGTACGAAAGGGAACTTTGGTGATCTCCCTTGCACGCTGATGGACGTGTACACGTGTTGAGGGTCTCGTCATATTTATTATTTCATTTATTTATACATCTAGGTACAGGGTCGAAATATGGCCTATGACGATCTGCGGGTGAAAAGGAACCCGCCTGACGAATTTGGTGTGGGTCGATTCAGGCTTGCGGATTTGTATCACACACACAGACACGCACGTACGCACGCTTACATTCGGGTTTATATATTGGAAGATAGAAGACACAGAACAAACATAAAAAACTCCTGTTTGCTTCAAAGCATACTCACATTTGGAACATTAAGCCTTTGCCAGGTTTTAAACAATTGCCACAGTCAAATGCTGCAGAGAATACCATGTTGTCGGCACTTTGATGTCTTTCCAAGATGATGTCTGCTTCCGCACATTCGTGCTTGTTATTTGTTTTGAAGCAAGCACTCCAGCTGAGTTAGCTTGGTGAGCACAGGTCTGTGTGGAACGCCACTAGGCTGTTCACTAAAGGAAAAACAAAACAACAATCACTTGATTCATTTCTGACTGACGACCTTTGCGACGCAGATGGCAAAGACGAGTGATACAGTGAGTTTGCTGTCGACAAAGACTAGTCTAAACCGTACCACAGATGATGCGTCTCCTGTTTAGTCTACAAGAAAGCCTAGTTCTCTTTTGCCTTGTGGAGGTATCGTTTTACATTCTATATAGAACTGATTCCGAAAACCTTTAGACTGAATTCACTTATTTATAAACACAGTTCTTAAATGGTAAGATTTAAGATCTGTGTTCATGTGCGTGCTTTAATAATGTCTATTTTTGTTTTGTTGTTCCATGCCAGCTTTAACGTGAAGTGGAAATTCAATTTTATTTTTGTAAACCGATGTAATCAAGCTGTTGATGACGGGACGCGTACAATACCTCGCTAGAAGTGTCTGTAATCGCTCGTTTTTATTCGTCGTTTCCTTGCTGGGGAAAAAATTGGGTTTTCTTCCCGGCAACTGCGGTGCTTAGTCAAAACGGTGGGGGCGGGGGGGGGGAATCACGCTACTGTGATCTAGATCTTCAAGAGCACATCTCCGTATGGCTAATATGTTTTCCTCCACATGGCTATTTTTGTTTGTTTCTCGGTCTAATGCGGTAGCTTATTTCCGTTCTTCGGTAGCTCCTCGTGATTTAAGTCCACCCCCTGTTTACCCCCCCCCCCTTCCAATCTCCTTAACAATCTCCGTCACCATATTTATACGATTCTGCATATTAATTGTCTGCCTGCCTGGATGTATGCCTGGCTGTCAGTTGGAGTGCCTGTCACCCTCCCCCAACCTCTCCTCCTTTTTCCGTCCGTCCGTCAGTCCATCCGTCCGCCTGCCTGCTTGCCTGCCTGTCAGTTGAAGTGCCTGTCACCCTCCCCCCAACCTCTTCTCCTTTCTCTGTCCGTCCGACCGACCGTCCGTCTGTCTGACTGCCTGCCTGCCTGTCACTAATTGGATTGCCTGTTACCCTCCCCCCAACCTCTTCTCCTTTTTACGTCTGTCCGTTCGTCCGTCCGTCTGCCTACCTGCCTGCCTGTCACCCTCCCCCAACCTCTTCTCCTTTTTCTGTCCGTCCGTCCGTCCGTCTGTCTGCCTGCCTGCCTGCCTGTCAGTTGGAGTGTCTGTCACCCTCCCCCAACCTCTCCTCCTTTTTCTGTCTGCCTGTCTGTGTGTCTGCCTGCCTGCCTGCCTGCCTGCCTGCCTGTCTGTCTGTCTGTCTGTCTGTCTGTCTGTCTGTCTGTCTGTCTGTCTGTCTGTCTGTCTGTCTGTCTGTCTGTCTTCTTTGCGTCCCTCCCTCGAGCTCCCTCAGTCCCTTCCTTCGTCCCTCTCTCCCCCCCTCTCTCTCTCTCTCGACTGGATGTATATTCCCATTGCTCTCTCTCCTCCTCCTCTCGCTCTCTCTCCCTCTCTCTCTCTCTCTCTCGCGCGCGCGCATGTAAGCATGTTGGGGGGAGGGGGGAATTTCTGTGCGCATGTGAAATTCTTTTCCTGTCCCTCTGGCTGCTTTGTCCCTCAGCTTTTTTCTTTCTAGACTAAAACTGGTTTAGTTCCCTTTGTACGCCAACACTGTGAGCGCAGGGTATTTTTTCGGGAAATAAATTATCTGATAAAATAAAAAAAATATTGTAGTCGTGCGAACGTTAAAGTAATTTTCTTCCTTTTACTTCTGAAGCATAAACTTTCGAACCGTTTAAAGTGGCCAAGATTGAGATCATAAGAAAGTTGGTTTGTTTTGTTTGGTCTTTTTTTCTAGTCGAGTATAAGAAGACGTTTTTATCGCGTGACTTCCTAACGCAAGAGCAGCGACAAGAACTACTCCTTTGCGCATGCGTGGCGAGGGAGAAGTCCTGCAGATAACGGGTGTTGATAGGAAGGAAACTTTTCATTCCCATTGACGTTAATTGCCTCTCCCTTTTTTTTTCAGCCTGCAAAATTGAGACCTAAGCAAACATCATCTCTTCATGGGTACGCCGCGCACTTGGCTGGCTGATCGTCCTGCACGCGCGCTGGTTGATGGGAAATGCAGCTGGCCAATAGCAGGCTTTCCCTTTTATCTCCCTTCGTCTCTAGAGCAGTCCTTTTCTTTCTGCTCGCCTTTGTTTAGCATGCTGGGAATTTTCCGCACCTCGTGTGGTCAGCTGCGCATTTCGAAAAATGGGGATGGATGGATGGACCGTCTGCCAGACGAGTGAATGAATGATTTCTCAACCCATTGCCTGGGTTCTTCGACGAACACACGCAATGCATATTCAGGAATAAAACTGACAGTCAGTTTCGACAAACGAGAAGAGAAAGGCGCATGTATTGATGGTGTGGATGATGACGATGCACAAGACGATAATGATGACGTGTGTTCATATTGTTCTGATGGTGGTGGCGGTGCGGTATAACAATAGTCCAATTCTTACATTGTAAGTACATTTCTTACATTGTAAGTACAATTCTTACATTGTAAGTAAATTTCTTACATTGTAATAAATTTCTTACATTGTAAGTACAATTCTTACATTGTTAGTACAATTCTTACATTGCACGTGCATGATCAGCTACCCTAGGACGCAGCTTGCCACAGTGGTGAGAAAACCAAATCTTGGGGGAAAATATTATCAATATTTTTACCATTACTAAATCTTCCTCATCTCATCTCTGCCCCGTGATCTACAAGCTGTCGTGTGGGGGAGTGGGGACATGAAAGATGCATCTTGACATTGTTTCAAATCAAAAGCCGGTCAGCTAGTAATGAAACCAAACAGCACGCAAGCCAACCAATCACCTCTTCAACCACCTACCATATTTGCATAGTCAGCTGTTTAGTGCTGGCTTTGTACTTTTATCGACCTGTTTGAAATAGACCATTGTTAGTCAGAAATATTGATACCGAATTGTGGTATGCCATAAATTATTAGTGTTCAAAGTAATTTCACTATCAAGGACAGATGTAGTAGGCCAGGAGGAGATAAGAGAGAGAGAGAGAGAGAGAGAGAGAGAGAGAGAGGGGGGGAAACAATTCTAGAAATTCCAGAAATACATGTGTTACTTCAATTATTATTTCTCTTGAAACTGTATTTCACGAGTACGGAACTATGGAATAGATCCTGTGAGGAGGGACAGAAAAGAGGGTGTGGGGTTGGGGGTGGGGTGGGTAGCGAATGATCGATCTGTACAAATGGTCCCGTATTCGACTTCTTTATTTTTCTCATGCGGTATCTCAGGCCCTCGATTACTGGAACAAAGTGAAGTCCTCGGGGCTTGTAGATTGCCATGTGAAACAAATTAGATTCAAAAGCGAAAAATTGGACAGGAATGAAGCCTCCCACGAGACGCAAGGAGCGGAGAACACTTGCCGCGAACAGACGCGGGCCATAAAAACGAGGTGAGCTCCCAGCGTCCCAACTTCTCGTTCTGCTCGCGGCTCGCGGGATTAACGAGTCGCCGGCGGCTTGCGCGGGCCTCCAAGCAGCCAGCTCAATGACCCACACAGACGGACTTAAAAATTCCCACCTCCACCCCCACCGCTGCTCTGCACCAAGACGTAGTGACAACTGCTTGACTTCCAGATGAGAACAAAACAAGCAGAATGTGACAAGAAAGGGAAGAATGAAAGAAGACAGAAGAGAATTGTTGCCCTACATTTAGAATAAGACATGATTTTCTGAAGACACATTATAACATACGTAAAATATAAGGAAGAAATGGAAAGAATGCATATGTACTTTAACACATGCAAGCTTATTGGCAGTCATACAACCATATGAGCATAAACATATGCAAAGCATGCACATACTTGGGTACGTATATGCATTTATTTTTGAAATTCAAACCCACACCACCAATGTACCGCCATATATCCTAATCCATACTCATTCATTCTGGCTTTCCTTTCACTTAACCCCCTACTTCTTCCAGAGAGATTAGGGTCCTGGACAGATCAGTAGTAAAGCATCAGACTACTGTGTCAAGCCTTCGTGTTCGAATCCAGCAGTGGACCAAACATTAAACAGTCCCTCCTCACTGATTATTTTGGTGCATCTATTAGTTTGGATGTTTCAGTGCAGAGAATTGTAAGAGAACCGCCATTTCCCAACTACATATCCCCCCCCCGCCCCCTGCTGCCACGGGGTCAACCCCCCAAAACAAACCCCCAAACCTCCCACTGAAAAAAAAAACGGAAACCATCGCGCACATTTCCGTTCTCACTCGGTCTCACTCGTCTGAATGAACAAGAATGCCAGATATTAAATCAAAGTCAAAGTTTTTAAATAGAAAAATCAACAAATTCCGTGCTTGTAACAAATTACCTCGGTCCGCGGTTTCATGTTGTAATAGATGTTTTACTAGCGTATGTTCTTGTCAGGAGGCAGATACAAATCTAGGCAGGGCGCCCAAAGACATTACTGTCATTGCAGATAGATTGGAACAAATGAAGATTCTTTCAAGCGATGTCCTCCCTCTACCTCCTCTACCCCCTTCTATAACGGGGAACATAAGCGTATCGTGTAGTTTTCGTTTTTGGCTGCAAAAGAATTTACGCTAGCATAAACACCATGTCATCATTTATGCTGACAACTCCCAGAGGGTGATGAACGCGTCGGGCTTGACCCCATTGCAAAGTCCGAACCGAACGTAGGATGGATTAAAAGTCGGTACCCGCACGGGTGAGTTGGCGCACACCCCAATTAGAAAACAGGTGCTTCTTGCTGCAACATTGCTCGCCGCAGAGACTACCGGTCCCCTGTCGTCTGTGTTCCCGCGCACGGATCGTTGCGCAAACGAGCGGCTGCCGAGTCTAAGTACCGGAATGAATCGCTTTCCCAGCCACATTACTGCTAGCCGCGCATCTCACGACTCCCTGGTGTAGTGTTTTACTCTCGACAACTGTCCTCTTTAATCTTGTGTTCTCTTTCCTTTCTTTGACTAAAAAAAAAAAAAATTCCTCCTCCTTTTCGCTACGCCTCTTCTCGATTTCTCCACTTTGTCGCTGCTTCTTCCCTCTACCACCTCCTCCATTTTTTCCTCCGCCTCCGTTCTTTCGCCACCCTTAGTGTTGCGAACAGTTTATCTTATCTTGCAAGAGCAGTTAATTTCTCGGTCGACAGGACTCGGTCTCGCTCAGCGGCTTTATCGAGGTGGCTTCCATTCCATATCAAGGGGCAGATCACCGCTTGGATGGGGTCCCGAGAGGGGAGTGCAGTCAGCAGTAAGGGGAACAAATCTTCGCACTGAGGCCTGAGGGAGGACAGGGTTGCGCCGTGATTAGGGAGTTCTCGGAAGGCCGGAAACATCGGATTGCTCGCTAGTCAGTCGGGGCGCTCGCCAACAAATCTCGGACGTTCGCTCGCCCTCTCGCGATCTTTAGATACTGGGGCTGGCGCTGCTCTGCACAGACTAGCCTAGACGCTGTAACTCCATTGCGTCCACCCATATCGATCCTACAATATTAGTAACCTGTCCAGGGTTGCACGGCATCCGGGAATAATCAGCAGAAATCATTCATTCTTTCTTTCAGTTCCGTTTAGCCCAGCAACATAGTCCCCTACTTCCGGTGTTTTGGCTGATTTTTGCTGACTGTTATGCTGCTCCAAGTCTGGTTCTGCATTCTGCCAGCTTAACGCAGAATTAAAGCAGTTGACAATGCAAACAGCAATCCCCGTCACTGATTTTGTAAACCATTGGGGGTTTCAAACTGTTGTTGCCTGTGAGTTTGATATTGTGATAGATTTCTGAAAAATTACGCTAGGGTGGCTATATTACTATTGCTTATACGAATACAGAAGGCTATCGTTCTGTCGCTTCTTTATAAAAGAAAAAGAGTGCGTTTGGTAACATATGAGTGTATGTGCTTTATTTTCATAAGCTTATTGAAGATTTGTGTGCCTTGCTGAAAGTGATTACTGACAGAATTTTCCTTTCACTTCTTTTGATCGTAGTTTTATACATGACACAAAAACACTTTTGGCAAAAGATTCCGGATCCGGCCAAAGAATGATTTGAAAACTAATATCATAAGACAGGCTTGACACGTTTTGATCTGTACAGGTTTTGGCCAGAAACTAGGTTTCCCAACATAGAGAAGTTTTCCCAAAAGAGAAGAATAGTCGCAAACGAAATGTGCGGATTGCGCTTTCAATTACCGGAGACATTACGCCACAGCTGATTGAAATCAAAGCTGAGGCAATATCTGTGCAAAGTTTGTGGTTCACCAAATTACTCTGTCCTTGTCTGGGATCGCGCACGCCTCCAGAACTGGCTGCAGGCAGTTGTGCAGCACGAGGCGTCCTGGTGCTGATGGAGACGCGGTGTTTGGGCTGGCGACGTGTTTATGTTGTCGCTGCTCAGCCCGTGGCGATAAGCATCAAAACAAGATGGCTGAGCTGCACTCTTCGAGCCCCACACAGTTCTCCCCAAGACACAGTCGCCACACCTTTGACCTTTGCTTCTTCTGCCGGTGACGTAAGGTCACTGATCCGGGCGATCCTGTCGACGGAAGCCTTGAAACCTATATAGAGACTGAGCCAGGAGTAGCAACCGTAAGGGCTGACTTACACGTTTCCAAGTGTCTGTAGCTTTCAAAGCAACGAAACCTTTGAAGAAGTCAGCATTTACACGCGGCATGACACAGGCACTTTGACCCGGTGGTGAAAAGGACATTTGACCTTTTGCAGTGAACTCTGGGAGAGAAAAATCATGGCTGCCTTCGATGGTGAAATACAAGAGCAACAAGTGCAGATAATCCTCGCTGCTACTACAGCTACATTAATCTCTGCGAATGATGATGGTCGGAAGACCAAAATAAAAAAAGGTTGGGATTAGGAAAAAGAAATGAACTGGCAGCAACACAGCGGCTTGAAGACCCGACAACAGAAGCAAAGCGAGAGTGCAGTAGATTTTGGGGGTATATCGCAATCAAATTTCTTGAGTCTACTCGGATTGATAGAGCTATTTATCTGGCGTGAAGACTTCACCTATAAGCTTCCCATGCCAAGTTTCTGTTTGAGTATTCAGAAGGCGACGGATCGCGCGTGTGCAGATGCTGCTGCCCTATTTCAGTTGAATGAAATGTCCATGGGTCCCGCCAGCGAAAAACCATGATGGCTCAAGGGCTAAAAGGACCAGCACGGAGTTTCAAAGTACCAACTTGTAAACGTGTGTGTAAATCGACCTTGTGTATCTATATATTGGTGTGCGATCTTATAACGAAACGTTTATCACACACTGATAGCGAGCGTTGAACTACACACTGAAACGAGCTCTATAAGCGGCAACACAGAGGGAGGCGATTCAGTGAACAAATACTATTGTAATTGCCTCCCTGTATAAAATATTTGTTGTTTTTGGTTATTTTTCAAGATTTCAAGGAGAAAAACTCTTAATTCGTAAACAGTGTTGGTAATATTTGACCGCTGAATGTTACGCAGCACGCGAAGTCGTGACGTCACCACCGAAAGAACTACGGGATACAGTAAGTTAATTTTACCGGCGTGGGGTCAGTCTCTCTCATAGAGAGTTGAGATGATTACTGGTGATTACTGGCGTGGGCTTAATCTCTCTAATAGAGGGTTGAGGTGATTACTGGTGACTACTGGCGTGGGCTCAATCTCTCTAATAGAGGGTTGAGATGATTACTGACGTGGGGTCAATCTCTCTTATAGAGGGTTTAGAGGATTACCGGCGTGGGCTCAATCTCTCTTATAGAGGGTTTAGAGGATTACCGGCGTGGGGTCAATCTCTCTTATAGAGGGTTTAGAGGATTACAGGCGTGGGGTCAATCTCTCTTATAGAGGGTTTAGAAGATTACTGGCGTGGGGTCAATCTCTCTTATAGAGGGTTTAGAGGATTACCGGCGTGGGGTCAATCTCTCTTATAGAGAGTTTAGATGATTACCGGCGTGGGGTCAATCTCTCTAATAGAGGGTTTAGAGGATTACCGGCGTGGGGTCAATCTCTCTTATAGAGGGTTTAGACATGCGAGGGGACGAGTACGCAGAAAAATGTATTTATGGATGGGGATGTGCGCGGGTTCTCGCGCCTTTTCGTGTCCCAGCCTCTGGGGAAAGTTTACACTTTCTGGAGTTTCTGCTACCAGCGCGTGCACTCTGAGGTCCCTGGCGGTGCCCGGCAGCTTCAGTTGGCAGCAAATGCCTCGGCGGCAACTGGGCGTGAAACGGGCTTCTAACTGCCCTCGCTTACTCCGCCATTATCACCTCCTCGTCGGACGGGTAGTCCCGTAGGACAGGACCCAGTCCTCAAGCCTCCAGACACCTGACATACGTGCGTTCTGAAACAGCCGAAGTGTGAGTGCGTGCGAGATGGTCACATTCCATTGCTACAAGAACTAGTAACGAACACAGAACTTTATCACACTGTTCACACTTCTGATCAGGGGTGCAGGCCCTAGAAGCAAGGGGTAAGGCACAGCTGGGAAGGGACCATAGCCAGGCCAGGTGAGGGTTACTTTTTCAGGGGAGGATTACGTATCTGGAGGAACCTGCTGAGGCGTAGTATCGACCGTCAGGGGTTTTGGTGTAGCTGATGGGTGTAAACAACCAGGAAGGGGAGCGGGTAGTTATGTCCACTCTAGGTGTCCACTTAGGGGCGTGTTCTAGTAGTTGACACGGGGTGTGGCTTCTGCTGTCTCTGGCCTGATTGGTTAATACATGTAACCGCCTTGTTGACCAAGTTCGTGGGAATGAAAGAGTCTATGGACGAAACTTGAGAATAAAAGGACTGGTTTAGACTGTCAAATTATCTTCCGCCCAAAATCTCCTGTGAGAGGACATCTTCAGCCAAATCTATAGTGAGGGCGACGTTAGCCTGAACTCCTGTGAAGAAGAGCTGCTGTGGTGAGACGTACGTGTCTTGTGG
>SMGT01013389.1:7776-41492 GCA_004794575.1 Lanistes nyassanus
TAACGCTGATCCATGCTGTATTCACTGAGCCTGTTGGTAACGCTGATCCATGCTGTTTTCACTGGGCCTGCTGGTAACGCTGATCCATGCTGTATTCACTGAGCCTGTTGGTAACGCTGATCCATGCTGTGAGGGAGGGAAGAGAGTGTGCGAGCGAGAGAGAGAGAGAGGGGGGTGAGTGAGGTTGGTGGAGTCTGTGATGTGTTTGTGTGTGCTTATGTGTTGTGTGAGTTTTACTGGTGCAAAGCACTTTGAGCCCTAGTAGGAAACTGCAATAGCGATGACGACGACGACGACGACGACGATGATGATGATGATGATGATGATGATGATGATGATGATGATGATGATGATGATGATGATGATGATGATGATGATGATGATGATGATGATATCTTGCAGACCTCGAAGATAGTTCTGATATCTTTCAATCCTGCAGCATAGTTCTGATGCGCGACGGGTTGTGTGTTGGACAGAGATGACAGGTGTGTGCAAACGACGTGCTCCATGATGTCGAGTGTCCAAACACCTGGTGTTGCGAAATCCCAGACTGTCGTCATCCCGCGCCACTGAGTCATGCAGAGGAAAACGACGAGAACGTGAAATAGACGATGACGACTACATCGATAGCAGTGTGGCGGTTGGAAGTTTCTAACCACCTATCGACTGGAACGCCAATCGGGCCTGAGCAGACCGATATCACTGTTCTGACTCTGATGCTAAGCTTTTGTTAACCTTGACTTTGCGAAATACGGTCGTGTGGTTACTAGACTTTTTTTTGCAGCTTCACCTCTCTCCCTCCACCCATCTCCCATGCCCCGCCGAAATTTCAGGTAGGACTGACACTGCAGAGACAAGCCACGCGACTGCAAGTCTCCGGTTAATGAGCTATTAAGCTTCATTAGCAAGACCAGCGCTTGGCGCCGTGTTACATCTCAGGGGGTTAATTAGGCGCTTCAGTCTTGCCAGCCAAAGACGGCGTGTCCACACACGGCTTCTGGCTTATCTTGTGCACGAACCCATCGCAGGCCTGCTTCTGGCCCCACCTGGGGCCCTTACCAAGCACTTCCCTGTCGACAGAACGTGCAAGACTCTAGATGCTTCTTTTAGCGATTCTGGCCGGCACAAAGGTAGACACCTTCCACTGATGAAACCATTGCAGAAACTCCATTGCTGTAAGCAGCTCTTGTAGTTTGAGTCACCAAGTAGCGAAGAGATAGCCAATACAGCGGCAGACAACTCTCGGATATGTAGCCACTCGCTTGAAAAGGAACTTTGTTGTCCTAGAGACCTCACTGCTCTCACAGTTGTAGCCACAAACTTAGAAAACTCGCTGATACTCCAGACAATTATTACGTCCCGATTTCTAAGTCTTGTTCGTGTAATATAAGATTTCAGATCAGCGTCCATCAACGGGAGTTTTCTCAGCCCCAGATGAAGGTCAGATAGACGAGGAACGGACAGATGGATGGATAAACATAAAGATACTGTTTGCTGCAGTAGATTGTCGTAGTTCATGTTTTAACAGTCAGCATCATGAGTGCTTGCAAGAACACACTGGAGCCGATGAAAATAGAGTCTCAGTAACAAATCGCCTAGAGAAATAGGCCTACATGCATTTTGTGTGTACACAGACGGTATGCAATTACTGGAATGATTCCGCAAGCCACAATAATCAAGCAATCCTGCAGAAAAGTGGCTTAAATAAAAGGCATCCATTTGCAAGAAGTATTCATTTTTTTTTCAAAAATCAAACAAGAAGCTACTACTTGAGGTATGGAAAGGTTCTTCGCCCATTTTGACCATTACTATAAAACTTGGCGAATTCTGAATCTACCCCGAGCGAACACCATCACTTTCGCGTTGTGATGTAACCATATTTCCCTGTCATTCGTCGTTATTTTGATACTTTTTAGTCCATCGTCTAACCACTAATTTTTATTTATCATAAGCTTCAACATCTCTTACTGTATTTAACTTAATGTTACTATATTTTACCTTCACTACATCTTTTTATTTTCTAATTTCTTTATTTGCACACATACGTTCGACTTTCCGTTCTTTTGTTCATCTCCTCCCTTTCTAACTTTTCAGCCTCTTACAACTTTGTGGTCCTCGGTGCTAGAACTTACTGTTCACTTTTTCACACGACGGCTGACAGATAAGTTATTTACCTCTTTTGTTTAGCTCTTGTTTGTTTTATACTTTATTTTCCTGATTGTGACGTGTGTTTATCCTGAAGCGTTAACTTCGTCTGTTTTATAATATTTTGTTGTGTATTTATAATCTGCATGTACGATATAACGAAAATTAAACAATTTTAAATAAAAACACTTGTGTACTTATTTACAAGTCTTCACGCGAATACCTCTGTTCCTCTACGAAATGCTGGCCCCATAAAGGCGCATTCAGTTTGGTTGCCAGCCAATCGTTATGTGTATCGTGTGCATGTGTTGGACTTTTTCTGACAAGTACATCTTTTTTAATGTTGATCCTATATATCTCTTCTTTATTCTGTATTCGTTTAAGTCCAGCGTTCTGCAACAAAGACTTTCTGTGTTATTTCCAAGCAGGTAGAGAGGGAGGCACAGAAAAAAATGTGGAGACAAATTTCCCCTGGAGAGCCAAGCGGGAATAACCATTCCTGACGGCTGTGAAGTCTTCTCGTAAGCGACAAGCGGTGAAAATAAGCAGAAGCTTGAATTATCTTTGAAGACCTGGCACATTTAAACACTCTTCTCCAGAAACAAATCCAGGTGGAACCTGCTGCACATTCAGAAAAAAAACTTGCGCCTGACAAGAAAACATCGAGAAATTCCCTCTGGCTAGTTGACGGACTAGCGGTCTCTATATGTAAAGAATCACGCGAATGTTGTTACGTGTTGTTATTGTTATTAATATATAAAATAGTCTTATCTCGGGGTAGCGTATAAATAATATACTGTCTGCATTTGTGTCATCAGTATTAAATAGCTAAACAAAGAACAGTTGTAAATAAGAACTTTAATAATATACCACGGTTGTAGTGCATAATTATATATATATATATTTAAAAATCTGGCTCAAAATTTATGATTTCTTTATAAAAACAGGATCAGCAGAATAACCGATTATGGAAACGGGTATTCTATACTTTCTTTGCAAAACGAGATATATTGTCAGTTCTGTTCATAACTATGAGATATATATATGACCTTTTCCGTCTTTCTTTCTGTCATTCTTCTCTAATCACTACTTTAACTTAGTAATATCTATTTTTATTGTTTTCCCTTTTACCGTCGAGTAATGACTTTTGTCTATGTAGGTCTATGTTAATAGGATGATCCTTCGAGAGACCGACTTTTGCAGTCTCATTCCTGCGTTTCATAGCCCCTGGGCCCGCCTTTTGTACGCAGTTGTAGGTAAAACGTTGACCAGCGGACAACTGAATTTAAATTCCAGAAACAAAATAGTGCCTTTGTGGCTTTTAAGACCTAGATGAACTTTTATTATCGTGGTTGACCACAAATTTTGATTGTTGCCAGTAGACGTAGATCTAGAGAGCTGTACGCCTTGTGACAGCCGGTACAAGTCCAAAGATCAGTGAAGAATTCCAATGTTCCCGAAACACGTTGGGCGATCTTTCTTGTACCAGGAAGGTTTCCCCACTCTGCTTCCCGTTCAGCACAGCCGTGTAACAAGACGTGCACGGAAACACGTCCCATCGCCCTGTAAGAAACAATAAGTGCCCTTGGAGAGCACGCACGTTATTGCACGCAGGCTTGAAATCGCCAAAATTTGCCCACCGAAGATCGTCTAATTAAGATCACCCTTAAATCAGCTTGGCACGATTTTTTGGGACGCATCATGCGTTCACTCTTAAAGCAGCAGCTGTCGGTTTGAAACTAATTTTCTTCTGCGCCTTTCCTCTTCTTTTTCTTCCTTCTAGGCTTTGCTTTTCTGAAAGTCAGGTCATTTCGTGGTATACTTTTTGTCGTGTTTTTCAGCACGTGCGGAATTATGAGATGACGAGGTCACCACTGCCGCGAATTCTGTTTCTATGGATCTTGGCGTCTTAAATTGCATTCTGGGGATTTGGAATAAGCGTTGAATATTTTCCCAGTGACTTGAATGGGTGTTGAAGTGGAGGGTTTAGGGTTTGACTGCTGCTCAGGAGCTGCAGTGGACTGACTTATGCGTCTGGAGATGGAGATGAGGTGGGTGACGCGTCTGGAGGTGAAGACGCGATGGACGATGCAATAGGAACTGAGGACAGATCATATGATGTTTCTAAAGACTGGAATAAAATTAAGCGTTTGATGCATCTCCAAATACAGTTTCGGCCTCTACCGTTCTTAAGGTAGTGTGTCCCTTCTTGTGCAGCACTCCCTTGTAGTGCCCAACGTCTTCGCCAACACTTGTGAACTGAACTATCAGGGAGTTTGTAAATGTGTGTTTTCTCCATAACGTTGGATCGCCAGGCTGTCTCTTTTCAGACCAACACTCTGTCTTTTGTTGACCTTGCTGATGGCACTGGTCTCCAGCTCGCTAGGAAAAGACAATAAATCCGGCACGGCAGCCAGGCGATTTACCAATAATGAGTAAAGTAGCTTTGTTGGCACATCAGCGTTGAGTTTTTTCTGTATCCCCATATTGTAACTTCAACACCTCCAGCTCACCCACTATTTGGTCACGTTGAAGCTGCAGGTGCAGGAACGACTTTCAAGGCTGCTTTCAGATTGTCTCTCCGGTACTTGCCCCTTTCGGGATTTTCTGATGTATGTTCTTACCATATCTATAGGTCATCGCAAAAATATAAATATATTTCAACCGTACATTCACATATGAAAACTAGTCGAACACTAACGCTGACAAAAATACTCAAAATGAAACACATATTACAGCACAATGTGTAAACGTATTGAAAGTGCTTCAGCCATATCAGTAAGGGTCAGGACCCACAGTAGGCGTCTTGCCCCAAAGGTACCGTAAGTGTGGCCCCTTTGCCCCACTCTGACATGCAGCAGATTTACGAAATGTGACAAGGAATGCGGTGACCAGTGATGCCTTAGTTGGCTTTGTCAAAAGGCTGATAAGAGTCCTCTAGCAAGTTAATACAGCGAAATTTGGTTTCATGTGCTGTGTAAACTTGAGCACTGATCTTTATGGAAGTACACAATTACTAAAAACAAGGCAAAAACCAATCAGTTGATCTAAAAAAACGTACCAAGTTGTTTGTCAAGATTTTCTTTCTTGAGGGAAAATTTCCTTGCGGGCGGAAACTGGTAAAAAAATTGGTGACACAGTAAAATGCCATGTCTGGAATATTAGGCATGAGTGTTTTATCCCGAGTGGGCCTGTTGCTCTATGCTACCCTAAGAGGAGGCCAACAAAAAAACGTGTTGTTCACTTGTAACATAATCAACGTGCTGTTCACTTCTAAAAACATGTATTTTTTGCCTGTAACGTAACCAAACACGTTCACTTATCACAACAAACGCGCTGCTCACTTGTAACAACAAGCAGGCTATTCACTTGCAACAACAGCAAACCTGCTGTTCACTTATCACGACAGCAAACATGCTGTTCAGTTATTTAAAAACTACCAAGCTGAGATGGCAGACGATGACTGCAGATATAAAAAAGAGCTTCTGTAATCTTGTGTCATTTTTAAAACTGCCGTTGCTTGCCAGCTTCCAGTGCCTGCAACTGACGTTTAATTCCATTTCAGAGCGCTTAATTACATGCTAACGACCAGTAGCGCCCGAAGTTATCTCCCATCTTTTCTGATATCTCACTGGACGTGCGCGAAATGAGCCATCGGCCTCAGACCAATAAATACTACGTGATACGCTTTCAGACAAATAAATATCCCTTGATATGCTTTCAGACAACTAAATATCATGTGACACATGCCCCAAGCTGACGCAGTAAGCGAGTATTCGGCGGAGTGAACAGTGACAATGACGTGTCTCTCACTGCTTGCAAGTACATTAGAAAATAAATCCTAACAGCTCCTCGAAAAGCGAGGTACACAGAAGTACACACTATAAGACACGTGGCATACTTGATTACATTGTGATGTTAGTACTAGATCACATTGTGATGTTAGTATTAGATCACATTGTGATGTTAATAGTACTTGATTACACCATGATGGTGTTGTGATTATTCTGTGATGGTATGTGTACGTGATTATGATTACACTGATGTTTTTCTTCGTAATTACACTGCGATGGTGATTCGCGTGATTTCACTGTGGTGGTTTTATGTCTGATTACACTGTGATGATGTTTGTGTGTGATTATTCTGTGATGGTGTGTGTACGTGATTATACTGTGATGATGTTTGTGGGTGATTATATTGCGGTAGTGTTTGTGCATGATTACACTGTGATGGCGTTTGTGTGTGATTACACTGTGATGATGCTGGTAACGTCTGATCAACCAATATGCTTCAATGTACACTTGCACGTGAAGAGTGTGCTGCTCTTTCTCCCCCCCCCCTCCCACGTGTATTGACTTGTTCTACGTCTAGGGCCAAAAACCAAGAACGCGGTATCGGATGAAAAAAACATTCCATTTGCGATGATGATAGAAGCGACGCACTTTTCCTGCTGGAGTCTGTGCCGCACACCTTTTCTGATGCCTTCCCTAAACACTTCCGTGGTGCCAGCTGTACAACTCATGGAGCATCTGCCGTGGAGGTAAGCTTTCCCCGTGGCTAAGGACGGACCTATCGCGAAGCGCCCGCAATGGACAATACTCATGGAACTGTGCTGGGAGGGAAGCTGTGAATGAACGGGTCCCATCTCGCGCCAGCAGCAGGTCACAGCCATCAGGTCACAGTCCCAGCGCACAGCTGTGACGGCAGGAAGCAGTCGTGTGGGAACTCCAGCTGGAGGCGAGTACCGAGGGACCTTTCTTGTGGAATGGCGAGACTCGGGAGGTTTGCACACTGAGTGGATTCTGCTTCTCAAGTTGCTTCTGTTGGCAGATTTTATCCGCACAATCACTACCTCGTCTGACACACGGTATCTTTTATTCCCAGAATTTCCCAAGCGGAGCCGTGTCGTTCCAGTACGTATTGTACATATCCTGACTACAGTCAGGCGCAACTACATGCGATGAAATAGAAACTTAGTGCTAAGATTTTTTTTTACCAGATCTGGTAAGTGTTCCGACTTTTCGACCGAAACAAATGGCTAGAAGATAAAAAAAAAATCCAGGGTCTATTCACAATGTGACTGGCTAAAAGAAAGGGTGAAGAGACTTTGTCTGTGGGCTTATGATACAAAAAATGTTATTTATTTGTTATATGGTGAGACTGTTATCATCTAGATAATGCGTGCACAAGCTGAAATTATTTAAAGGCACTGTCCAAGGATGGCAAGGGGTTCCAGCTGAAAGAAATACACCTTGAACAAGCTTCATACTAAGCATAATAGATTTTACTTTATCTTTGTCTGCAGTACAGTTTTTAAGCACATTGTATAAGTATAAAATACATCTTTAAATCCGATATATTAACATCACCATTTCAAAATATTTGTTTGGGGCTTGTCTTAATTACAGCATAGATTCTCAGCAGCCTGATTCAAAACAAATATCGCAGGGTGATATCTCAGATGTTGTAGTGGCTGAGAGACATCTGTTCTTCTGGAGGAGGCAGCTTAACGAGCTCGTCAATTAACCAGAGCTGTTTAGGCGATGTAAAATCCCACAAAAACAAACTCATAAATGAAATGATGCTAGCGGCGAACCAAAACAAACTTCTGGTATAGGTTCTAAAGGGCTGTACATGCCCTTTGAGTCTACCACTATTAGCACTGAGAATAGTGACATTGATCGCTAACGTAAATTTTGAACCCCAATGTCTTGCATTCAGTCGTTTTCCTTTTTTAAAAAAAATAATTAAGTGTGTAGCTTCATTAGATTGCCTTTACAACAGTTCGCTCTTTAAATGAATGCAGTAAAACAACATTTGTTGAGAACAAATCGATAATTGAGGCCTTACTGAAAAGTAAAGCTGCAAGCCTGACAATTTCCGATCTTCACCACTGGTGATCGCGTCACATATGTAAATGCATGCAGTCACAGCTACCAAATCAAAACAGTTAATATAACACGACACTGAAACACAAAATGGTGCTATGTGTTTTTGCGGGAGTCCATTCTAGTGGACATGTATGTGGGTTTATAAATTATTACTTTTTTTTTTAAATTGTCATTAACTTCTTGCTACAACGTCTTCGAAAAGAAAACCTTTCTAACAAGTGACACGCGTGCTTACAGTTAAGACACGGATCACAATTTGGTGTCTGCACAGTGTGTACTCGAAAGTCTACGAGAGGGTGCGAGGGGGCATTCTATCTTCTACATATCTGTGTAGTGATTGTTGCGAGGTCGTCTTTAAAGGCCAAACACTATGGTACAATTAGTATAGGTAAAGGCAAAATAATGTGCTACAATGTGTATCTGTGAAGGCAAAACAAAGTGCTTCGATTTGCATGCGTCAGTAAGTTCATTCACAAGATTACACATTGCTGTTGACAACACCTAGCTGCATACCCATACACGCCTGTACGGGATAAACACTGGGCGGGGCGAGGGGAGCGTAGATAAAAATATCACTACGCTCGTTACAGCAATTAATTTGATGTATGACTAGACTTTAAATAGTTCAACTGGTTTATCTAGCTAGGGTTTCTTTAGTTGTTGTCTGTTTAGTTTTCCTTACCTTGTCTCTTTTTTTCGAGGATAAGATTAGGAAAACATCCGCCTGAGAGAAATTTCTGAAGCTATGTTACAGCAGCTTTGTGTACACACAGATATTCGCCACCTGAGGCTACCGCCTGGCAGTGTGCACATTCTCACGGAACTGTTCACATTGATTTTAACAGAGGAAACGGGGAATGTCACTGTGTCCACATGATGTTCATTACAGGTGTTCATTACAGGTGTTCATTACATGTGTTCATTACATGCGTTCATTACGGGTGTATATTCGCTTCTATGAAGAATAAAAGCAGACACCATCCTGTGCTTATCCATACCGTCGACCAGACAATGCGATTGCAGCTCGATCGTTAGAGTATTTCAAGTACGGCATTGGTAAACGAAGCCCTTGACGCCATGTGTACTAGGAACACAGCGTGCGTGGTGCTGACCAGTGTGTTGTCAACCTGAGAGCAAGTCTTGTTGTATCACTGAGGCTTTCTATATGATGGTACGTTATACAGCGAGCGCTGTGTTTCTTGCTATAGACCACATACGGTATACATGTAATTCTACAATGAAAAGCCGCACTTCTTGTGCAGTAACACATATACAATATATATATATACTTCTTGTGCAGTAACATATATTTATAGTAGGTACAAAATTGCGTCACATGAGCTGTACAGCTTTGTGCATAAGGATTGCCTCATATAAGGATTCCTATGAATGTGCTACATGGTACATATACATGTAGTGCTTTACTACTATTGTTGATTGTTACATCACAGGAACTGTGCAGCGCTCTCGGTGAACTGCTACATAAGAATGAAGCATAAGAATGTACACGGCACGGGTTACTGACAAAAAATTAGCAGCGCGTATTTTCGCTCACTTCACCTTATCAGCGGTAGGCCTGACTGCTGTAGTGACAGATCGTGTCCCAAGATGGGTGAGGATTATTCTGTAAGTTAACATCAGGTGAAACGTTCACATGAACAATAGTACTTACTGTTGTTGTTGCTGTTGTTGTTGTTGTTGTCGTTGGTCCTGTCGGAGATGTGTAGGTCCTCAGGACTGCCACCCTGGGGGGTGGGGGAACCACCGGACAGGCCGAGAGGACACTGTGGGGGCTGGATGGGCACGTGCATGCTGAGCGAGGCTGCTTGGTGGCCATGCGCGTGAGGGTGGGTGTGTGCGCTGTGGGGGTGGGAGTGGGGGTGGGGGAGGTGGGTGTCGGTGCTGGCGAACATGGCCGAGTTGTCTGTGGCGAGATCGTCCAACTCTAGGATGTTGTTCACCGAGAAACTGGCCGCATGGAACTCCTGCAGCTTGCTCAGCCCGGAGGAGGGGGTGAAGGGGGTGGCAGCTGCCCCCACAGCCGCGGAGTCCTGCTGCTGGTTCAGGTGGTACTGGCCGTGGTGGTCGTGGTGGTTGCGATGGACGTGATGGAGGTGGGGAACGGTCCCTGCTGCTGCGGCTGCTGCTGAAGCCAGACTGTAGCTGCTCATGTCTGTGGGCCAAATTTTGGCCCAGGTATGGGCGGGCCTTCTCTCTTTGGGCCCAAAAACTTGCTTAGCCCTGTCCTCTGGCCAAAGCCGACTTGCCTCAGATGCCCAAGCTCGGTGAAGATCTGGATTCTGTCTTGTGTCCACCGTGTGCGCGATCACGTGATCACATTCACAACACCAAGTTCTTCTAGAGGCCAGGGTCAGAACATCACGTCATAGTTCAACCAGCCGTCAGCCGGTTTGCGATCACAGTGATGATGCCGGTCTAAGTACAGCTGTACTTTTGCAGAACAACGGCGTCAGACTAAATCACCCACTGGGGACAGCCACAGACACACCGCGACGAGAAAAATTAACATCCCATTGGTTCCAGCAAGAGCTAGGAGCTCACCTACTGGACAAGGTGATAAAGCCGACCTCACTCCTATTTAAAACACGTACACATACAAGAATAAACCTCTCTGCCTGTGATCCTGCAATCTTTACAAGGTTTGTGCCATAAACAAAAGCAAAACAAAAACTGAGAGATGAAGTGTAAAGAAAACTGATTTTCCTACGAACTATGCATTTAATGAAAGACAGATTTACAAGCCATTCCCCTGCCTGCTGATACAGCGCGAACGGTAGTACTCTTCACACGGACAACGCCTCGTGGTGGTGTCGCACAAGTTTCAGATCCGCTCTCAGATCTGTCCTATCGCTGACCGCGGGATTTCCATCTGCACGGCACTTTTTCGCAGTACTTGGGCCAGCTGTTAGCACACAACTTCTCTGCTCCTGGCTTTGAGGAATCAGTGCCGCGAGGTCAGAGCGTGTTATCTGGTCAACAATCACCGGATCCTGTCCACTTATCAGAGATCTATCGCCTCGCAGCCTCTCTTTTCCGGTACCTCCCGGTGTGTGGAGACCCTGGCGGAGTCTCAGTACCGACGGCCCAGGCAACAGGCGAATTTTTATGTCCAGCCGTTTGGGATGATTATCACGGAACTGCTGTTGTCAACACTCGCTCAGAAGAACGAAACGGGAACTACGGCTTTGTGTACCAGAACCACGACTGCCGACAGCCACAGTAACATGGTGTAGTCGCCAAGTGGCGGTGAGGTGCAACGCTCCTCGCAGTCAGGCCGCTCTGCCACAATACCCTGTGTACCCAGCCCCGCGCCCGCTGCCTGTGTGTAGGTGCGGGCACCAGAAGGAAATTAATGCGTTGAAAACCGATCCCAACTCTGTTCGTCTATCCCGTCTTCTCTTCCACTTTCCGACTTTCCCAGGTCATCTCTCCCACTCAGGTTCTGAACGGCGGTCTCGCTGTCCACCACCCCCTCCCATGTACCCACCCCCACTCACATCCCTTCCTCGGGAAGAATGGAACTAGGGGTGGGAAGGGGCTGAAGAGGGTGTCGAAGATACTTGAGTGGCAGCCAGGGTACAGGGGTCTTCCAATCCTGTCTTCTAGCGGAGCGCAGGACCCTCCTCTTTTGTCTGGAACCTCCCTTGCCGAGGAGTGCCGCACTTCGTCAGTCTTACCTCTCCAGCCCCCTCCCCTTGCGAAAGAATGCGCGTGTCTTCGCTAGAGCCTTGTGTAAGATTCTCTTGTCCGCCAGTGCACAAGCTCAGCCCCGCACTGACGCTGACAGCTCGTGCGCGCGCGTGCTCAGGCAGATCGTGATGGATGTGAATGCGTCTCCACAAGAAATGCTGAGGATGCTCGCCGCTTTTTGCAATGTTGGTTTTTACTGCAACACATTTCACTTGCAGGTTACGCTGCATCCAAGTCAGTGTTATGGAATTAATTCTCCTTCTCCAGCGACGCCAGTCACACCAGCTACACCACTCACTTGCGTAAACTCCAAACCCGTGGTCATCCAGGGTTTGATTAGCGCGCTTAATGAGTGTATAGAGACACAGAAGGTGTTGAGTCCTTATACACAGTACTGAGCGTGTATCTAGAGACCCGGAAATGATTGAGACATCATGACATAACAAACATACATATGCCTTAGTGACGTTAAAATATACGCCCCATTGCTTTCCTACGATGATTGAAGAAACACAACCAAATGCCACACTGGTTATGGATAAAACAAAATCAGTCTACTAGGTTCCATGTCCGGAGTGTGTCATCATGTCACCAGGTCACTAGAGACACGACAACAGAATAACAATCCAAGATTCTCGATCCTCCCTAGTCTTGTGTCTGTTTTCCTCAGTATCCTTGCCTGGGTGCAATTTCTTTGTACAGTTTTTTTTTTTTTGGGGGGGGGGGAGAAGAGGTCTCATCGCTGTGAACCCTGCAGGACCAAGCAAATTGTCCCCAAACAACAGCAACTCTCTTGAACAATGATGTCCCCAGTATAAGTGCACTGTCCACATTCCATCCACCTAGGAATATAATAAACGAGTTGCTCCGTCTGTATTTAGATCGCCAGCGCTGCCGATGTAGTCTGAATGGCAAAGTCGTAAAATATCTGAATGGCTCCAGTTAATAAATAGAGACAACAATAATCTGATCAGTTTTTAGCTGATCCTGTCACTTTCTCCTATGATGTCAGCTGTGTCTTCAGAGGATGGATATGTAATGCTGTCTCTCATTCTGTGAATGCATGCATGTGCGCGGGAGTTAATGTGTGCGTGCGTGCGTGCGTGCGTGCGTGCGTGCGTGCGTGCGTGCGTGCGTGTGGTTAGCTCTCGCTCACTCACCAGGCCGTCGATGCGCTTATTCTTGGTGAGAAGATATTGAGTGTTCAGTGGTGTTGCTAATTTTCTACGCAATCTGTAACGCTTATCTAGTCGATAAGTTTATGTCCTGTTATCATACATCGCCTGAACGTTCAGAGCTTTAAAAAAAGAACAAGAAGAAGAAACAGAATCAAGCGCCTGTCGTACAGTCCTAATTGACAACATTTCAGGTCAAGGTTAAGATGTAAGCGAGCAGCAAATGACGTGTTTGTCAACACAGGAGATAACTGGTGCCGGACCGTTATGTAAAGTAACACCATGAAATGCGCCTCTTCGCAGACAGTCCTGTAACACGTGACTGTTTCGTATGTTCCTACCCTTCTGTCTCACCATTTTGTGACAACAGGTTTCCTTCTTGTTGCAAATCGTCAAACACGATGTCTTTCGATATGTCAACGTGATGGCAACTGCTTCTCGTCGAGATGCTAGCGTGACCTTCACCCCGCGTGCATCTCGCCGTGCGTGGCCTTCACCCCGCGTGCATCTCGCCGTGCGTGGCAGCTGCTACGCCACCGTGTTACGAAAATTTGACGTTAATTTGTCGTCCCCCATGTATCCTCCTGTTACTGGGACATGCTGTTATTAGATCCACACACTCATGAAACACAGAACTACGTGTTTCCAAAGCTGTTACATACCGCGATTTTGGTAAGTTAAAACCTGTTTGCATGCTTTCTCTTGCAGGGTTAGGCACTGAATTCTCATTTTCTGGGCTTAGCCGAGATCGGGCAATGGACGGAGAGGGGTAATAATTAGCTGAGAGACATTACGGAAAACGCGACATTCTAACTCCGCCGTCCTGAACGCTGTCAAACATGAGGAGAAACAGTGCGTACTGCAAACTCTGGGAAGTAGTGCGTCCTACAAATACTGCGTTCCACTGGATGGCTTGATGTGTCTTTGGGAAAATCTTCCAATTAACTGGTCGCGGAAACTGTTTTGCGAATAAAGGACATTGAGAATAAAAGCTACAACAGCCGCAGTGTCTGTCCCGGGAAGTAATTTCTCGGATATAAATCGTTATTATTGTTAACTTTAGACAGTTTAAATCCACTTTTAAAGTATTTTCCTTATGTCGACAAGTAATGCTAAAGACATGTCACGCTAAAGACAAGCCACGCTAATGACATGTCACGCTAGAGACAAGTCCCAATAACGGGAAGTCACGCTAGCACCTTGTCACGCTCAGTGGAACGCGAATGGAAACGATTGGAAATAGTTCCCGCGGCTGCTCTGTTCAGTAGCTACAGCAGTGCCTATGGCTTAGGGGCTTTTTTAAGTCTCTGGCTTAAACATGTTTCTTTATAAAACGAACATTCAGACCGAAACAATGCCATCATTTCTGTTGTATTCAACTGTCTCATCATAAACAAAATTTAGTTATCCCTTGTTGCAACAACAAAGAACTTTTGATCAATGTGTAAGGTGATTGTGGTTACTTGTGACTTTACCTTTCACAATGCGTAAGCAAAGAGGAAGGGGTAGTCAAAAGATTAAATTTATAAATGCTCAAAATTAAAAGTCTGCCTAATTATTGTAGCTTGGATGTAATTCCCCAAGACAAAACTAAAAAGCCTCATTGAGAGCAGATGAAATACCTAGGTGCTGGTTTTAAGACTAAAAAGTGCCGTTAACAAAATCTTGGAAAATGCAGATATACATTTCTAAGTACTCGTATTTAGCAACATGTCAAGCTGAAGAGTGGAGGGTGAGTCGTTACTTGTGACTGAACATTGCTGACTGCAATTTTTAAGTAGTAGTCAAAAGAAGGCAAATACATATGTACATTTAAACAACTCTGTAACACGTGCAGTCTGTGAATTTTTTTGTCGTGTGGTTATAAAACTAAACGACAACATTCAGAGGTGAAACCCGCTGTATTGTGTCAGATCGCGTGGTTAAAGGAATTCAGACTGGCGCACGACTTCACGGAAAGTCTATCTCACATAAAATGTTATCCATATTAATTAGCTACTTTATTATTAGCTACATTTCGAGTGTCAGAGTCACTGAATGATGTTAATTGCTTATTGTCCGGTGTCGTATCAGCCAATCGATTTTATGCTGACCACCAGCCAACCAGTCGATCTTACCCCAACCAGTCCATCTTACCCCACAACCAGTCAATCTTACCCCACAACCAGTTTCAGCCATCATACGCTATTGATTGTGTTTCAAAATCTGTACGAAACAATCTTAATCTGCCTCAAAAGTCACGTGGTGTTACAGGTAGACCAATAGCTCAACGCTGCAGGACAGTGTCTCAGGTCTGACAGATTTTAGACATGTTTTACGACTTCGTGTTACTTTTGATGAGTGGAGAGTTGTTATGTAGGGTGGGAGAAAGATAGTCTGACTACACTTGTTGATTTCCTATATTGAAAAATGCCAAGATAAGCGAGTAAACAACAGGTACATGACCCTGAACTGCAATGAGAAGGCTACATGGACCTAATACCACTTGGCAGAAACTCGCCCTCTAAACTATCGTCCACCACTCCGAGTTGACTCACCCACCGTAGCAGCGCACTGAGATCACTTGTGCACCGACATTGCATTCAATGGACAAGACCGTTCTAATCAAAGACTATAATTAATAGTTGTTTGGCATCACATCTTAAATTTCTTTTTTTTTTTTTAATGTGATACTTTTTATGGGAGAAAAAAGTGTTCTGCGATTTGCATCAACTAAATACTACAAAGTTCTATGCCCTAAATTAACCCGCTGTAACTGAACTAAGTGTAACAAGCTGCAATGTGAATGGCGCAAGATTAACATGAAAGAAAGTCGCTGCGTTAGACGCATCATTGCATGTTTGCTTGCATCACAGAGTGCGCGTGTGTGCGTGAATTTTCGTGCATGTGTGAATAGGAGTTTGTGTGTGCGTGAGTGTATGCTTTTGCTTATGTTCACACAAACTTGCGCTTTCTTTATTCTTACCTTTGGAAGTTTAATCTAACCTTTTCATAATGCGGCAGCCCACCTCCGTGGTCTAGTGGTTAAGGCATCCGATTCGAGCCGGGACAGGGCAGGGCAGGGCAGGGCAGGGCAGGGCAGGGCAGGGCAGGGCAGGGCAGGGCAGGACAGCTACTACATACCTTTGAGTCATACCTAAGACTTATAGCTTGGCAATCTAGTGCAGTACTAGGGAACAGTACTAGGGAACAGTACTAGGGAACAGTACTAGGGAACAGTACTAGGGAACAGTACTAGGGAACAGTACTAGGACTGGTTGGCCCGGTGTAATTGACTGGGTGGGACTGAAGCCTGTGTTGTGACAGCAGTCCCACATGTGACGACATCAGGTTAACTTGTCTAAGCAGCACCGTCTTGATATGCACCTATATAGTTTGCAACAAACAGCCACCACCAGCACCACCACCACCTATTCATAATGCGTTTTATTTTTTTAATTCGATTATTTTTTCTTTCAGATATAACGCAAATGGGCAAGCAGTCAATACCTGTTTGCGTGCGTGCCTGCCTGCCTGCCTGCCTGCCTCCCTGTCTGTCTGTCTGTCTGTCTGTCTGTCTGTCTGTCTGTCTGTCTGTCTGTCTGTCTGTCTGTCTGTGAATCGTCCGCTGCACAAATCGCCCTTAGGCAAATCATCTTTCGGCGAATCGTGCAGCCTCAGATTAATATTGTTCCAATTATCATTCTACTCATGCAGGATTGGCATGGATAGACTATGTTTCATTCCTATTCCCATCTGCTTATATACTAGGGTAGTGCATTTAGGGCAGCTACACTACGACAACTCTGAACTACAATAGCACTTCCGAGCAAGGAAGCGACGATAGATCTAAACACGCCGTACAGTACACAGTCTATAGTGTATGTCACCAGACCCTTTGGCTTGACGAAAGTAATCCCAGGTGCTGGCGGAGTTTAAAGAAGAAAGTTCGGAAGATGCGCCGTGAACCTTTCCTGGACTGTGAAGCCTTTTCTTGCGTCACGGAGCGTCGCTTTCTCGGAGTTTGTGTCTGAGATCTCCGGCTCCGTTGGGAGATGCACGGGCTGTTGGATATTGGAGGGCACGGGAACACCCACTTCAGCCTGATTCCGACGCAGCCTGATAGAGCAATGGAATGACACAAACATCGCGTGATTGGACTGGAGGTCTCGCGCTGCCTGAAACACCGCTTTTCCCTTCCCGTCATGCTCTAAACGATGAGCAATGGCGGCACTTGGCCGCGTCCACTCAGCTACTGGCAGGTCTGCGTATTTCCTCCACGTCCCTGTGACGAACGGAAGGACGTCCTACTTGCTTGGCTCACATTCCCTCCGCGCTGGATTTTTACGGAATGAAATGTTATATTGCATTTACTTTCCGAACTAACCACCCCACCCCATCCTCCAAGATGAAATAACTCTATTCCACTGTGTTTCATTTAGTTTTATGTTACTCCGGAGACTTTCTGTGTGATTTTGCGTGCAGCAGGAAAAGATTATGCCAGCAAACGTATTGCTTCTTTGAGCTTCACTATTGCTTCAGTGCCTTGCTATCTTTAGTTCACATTTTAAGCATGTGGGATATACATTTTACATTTTATCATCTTATTAATCATCTCACTAATCAGGGAAGATCGACGTGTATTTATATATCCTGGTAGTGGTGTAAGGTATATATTTTCAGTAACGCGTAAGTCCCCAGGTGTGTGTTGCGTGTATTTATTAAATATCGGCGATAATTCGCATTTTGTTTATATGTATATAAATTTATATGGTATGTGTATATTACAAATTTGAAATGCACGTGTAAAAAAACAAAAGAAGAAAGCAGAAAATATATGCACACCAAATGCCTCAAATGCAGATCTTTATTGAACTCCATTTTTACCTGTGCGCGCACATGTCCTTAGAAATTATTGCAAGTAAACAGACTCTGAGGCTGAAAATCCTTGCTTATGAACTACATCACGCGCAAAGCAAAATTTACTGACGCACCTTCCCAAACATTCATAAAAAAAGGAGGTGGTCAGTTCACCCATGGTTCACGAATGCAGCAAAATTCGAGCACAGATCCAGAGCTAAGATTATTGGCATGGCGGACCAAATGAATGTTTGCGTTATTTTCAAATGAACAGAGATTAAAAGTTTTGCATTACAGCCTTTTACATAAATAATGGCCGCCACTCAGTATAATTTACACGTACAGGCTGTGTTCAGGGGCTGTTTCTTTTCTTTCTCCCCGTTTCCATCGTTTTGTTCTCGAAATCCACCGTTACCCCCCCCCCCGCCCCCTCTCCCGCTTCCTCTTTCTCTCCCTGTCTCTCTGCCCCCGCCCCCGCCCCCTCTCTCCCACCCCACCCACCCCCTCTTCTGAAATTTCTGCTTTCCTGTCTGTGTGTCTGTATACCCCCCCCCCAGCACCCCCACATACATGCACATGCAAAATCAAGCCCACGCACACACAGTAGCAAACTCTTTCCCACTTTCCTCAGGAGCAGGCAGCCTGTAGGTCTGAGGGTCGTTCCGCCAATGCATTCTCTTGCCGTGCAGGCATTAGCTGAAATTTATTTCTGTCACGTCAGACATGCGCAATCAGCTACAAGTCGCTCGTTTTTACTGCGTGCCTACAACATGGCGCCCGCCGTCCGCCATGGGGTCACGCACGGCTGCTCTTGGCAGCGGCGCCCCCTGGCGGCGTGCATTGTTTCCTGACATACGGCCAACCTCAGCCCACCAACGCCAGCCGCTCTGCCCAGACACTTGAAACTCGGCAGGAAACTCTGAAATATGTGAATGAGCAGCCATGTGTGTGTGCGTGTGTGTGCGCGCGCGCGCACGTGTGTATGTGTGTGTAAGCGCGCAAGCACGATGATTCACCTTAACACATCAGAAATAACTAGATAACTAGTTCTAAATATTTTTCTTCGCCTAAAGCTTCAGGAAACGGTGACATGGCCGTTAGCTACAAACCCATCAGGTATAAGAAACAGTCTTAAGAAGCAAAAGTCTCTGCGCTTGTGTCCTCTGTGGAAAAAGTCACATAAAACTATGCTTGCTGTGAGAAGTTCAATTCTATTAATAGAACACTGTTATTATTGTTTGGTAATTTTTGTTTAAAGAGAAAAATGTACTGTGGGTTAGGGTTGGGTTAGGGATAAGATTGTGCTGTTCTGGTGTTAATATGAAATGGAGACTTACGAGATGTTTTGCGAAATTTTGACTTTCTCATGTTCACAGGTCTTGGAAAGAGAAATGTCACCGTTGCATGGTGTGTTCTCGAGAAAAGAGTTTTGCAACAACTTGCATATTGTGGAAAACACGAGGAGGAAGATTTGAAAAAGAAGAAAATGCAAACACATAAGCCTGCATGACTTATGAGGAGCACTATGCGCTCTACAGATAGCGCCTGGCACGCTCCCCGCACGGGGAGTTAATTAGCAGTGGTTCCGTTAGACTAGGCCAGCTTCTTGTCTCCCCCTTATACCGATAGGGGAGAGAACTCGGCGTCTGTCACAAAGCTCACCAAACGATGCACATAGCACCCAGCTTCTTCCGCACTCTCCCCCTTCACCTCTCCCTCTCCTCCCTACTCCTCCCCACCACCTTCCCCCCTCTTTGTTGTTTCTATCTTACAACAGTTTGCCCTCCTCCTTTCTGCCCCTCCCCCCCCCCATTTTGTCTTTAAAAGAAAAAAAAAGATAACTACACGGGAGAAAGTCCAAGATATATTTTTGTTCCAGCACACAGTTTGTTATGTCATACCGTGATATCAGCCTTTGTTAAAACACACAAACATAAACAAAACAAAAATTGTTATGGTTTTTGCTGTCAGCGACAACGAAGATGAAGAAAAAGAAGCTTGACGATGACCATGAGATGACGGCGATGTCTGTCGTTGTCGTTCTGCTCGTGGTTCATCCTAGCTTATAGCGATGTAAGTTTTGTACATAGTGTCACGTGGGTGCCGGTGTAACTTTCTGCTTGTTTATCTGTGTGTATTCGTGGCATGAAGGGGTAGTGCCCACAAAAGCCGTTTCCTCTGCATCTCTTTTAGCTTGGCCTAGTTTCTTTGTTGTCTACATTTTGTTTACTGCATGCTTTATTCACTCGTTTTATATTATTTTGAATTGTCAAAACTGCTGAGTCTGCTGTTTGTTGTAGAAATTTGTACGCATTTAATGCGGACTTTGGTCCGCTACACCACGATATTAGATCAGAAAAATGCAACATGTCCTTTTCTTTATTACAGGTCATGTAAATAAACACTTTCTTTGTTTGTATGTTTGTTTGTTTGCTTGTTTGCTTGCTTGCTTGCTTGCTTGCTTACGAGGGGTGTTGACCCGCGGGGATCAAGATATCACAGGGAACTTCTGAGGACGCACTGGCTCACAGCCGCAGGTTCGGTGAACGTTCACAGGAAGCGAGCCTCAGATGAACCTGTAGATGTGACAGCCGCAGGACTAGGGACCGGCTATTCCCACACGGCATTCAGTCGGTCCTGCTTTACAGTGCAGAAAAATAAGCAAGATTCACTCCATTTATGAGCGCACGCAGAGTAATTACTCTAAACATATCTGTCTGCCGACTGGCTCCACACACGCACGAACAAAGAGAAGAGAAGGGATCAAGAAGCAGTATATGGATTGTAAAAAAAAACTGATGTGAAAATGTTCATTTGCAGTAAGGATCAGCTCCACACGCACACCTTTACATAAGCACAGAAACACAATCTTCCCTTGAAAGAAGTGTGACCATTTCAACAGAAAACAATGGAAATGAAGACATCTTCTCCCTATCTGCTGCGCCACACGCCACCAGTAAACATTGTGACTGCAAACAGCTGATGTTCTGACCTAGACAAAATGCAAGGAATTTATCAAGAGACTTTGGAAGATTCCCACTTGAGCCCGGCTTGCGCGCTTGCTCATAACATGTCATCGCTGCTCGCTTGTTGCATCTTCTTTTCATCTCTCATAGGTATTTTCTTTTCCAAGCCTGCCGCCACCGTGGCCGGCGACCCGCAGTCTGTTACAACACAACACAGTCATACAAAAGTGTATGTGAACAACGGACACTCTTTTCAAGCCAGTTGCCTGGGTAACGAACGACCATCATTTTCGAACAGTTAGTCCCTGCAGTGGGAGTTAAAAAGAAAGACAGAGGTCGAGTCAGGGTTTTTCGTTTAAGAACGTTCATGTCTTCTTGTCCACACAAGGAGCGGGGAGGATTCCCATGTGAGTCCGCGTCAGCATGCAGTGAAATAGCTCCTTTAAAGCAATAAGCAGAGAAAAGAGAGTTTGGGAAAGGAGTTCCAGACAGGCGGGAAACGCGCAATGCTTCTTTTCAACTCCCTGTTAGTAAGGTCATTCGTCCTGAGAATGCGAATCGAGATCTAAACATGTTTAATCTCTCAGAACCCCGTATATCCATCTATATATATATATCCTCTCCATCTATCTTCCTCCTCTCCATCTCTATCCACCCCACCCCCCACCTCTACCCTCTGTTCCATTTCACTGCTTATTCCCCCACCGCTCGCTCTTGCTCATATATTGTTTTCAACACTTTGTCTGTGGAAAATAATTCATAAAATAATGAGAAACGTACTTAATATACGCACTGGCATATTCGTGGACAAAAGTTTGTTTGAAAACACTTTGGCTGCATTTAGAACTTCACGCAGGGTTCCGGCCCAACATATATTAACCACGGTGCCGGCTTTACATGCACATCGCAGACAATGGTTCATTTGCAGCTTACTAAATATAAATAAATTATCAAATCATGTCAGTGTGTATAATAGACACACACTTTAACCAACACTGTAGCAAGTGCTAGCTAGAAATGATGTAGTACATACTCTGCTAACTATACATAAACTTTTATATGAATTTGTGTAGACATAAAGCATTGCATGCTGTGCTGGTACAAACGCAAAGTTGGCTATAGCATTACTGGCCACATGAAAATCGTTACCTTTAACTACATAAATATCTGTACTTGACATCTACCTATTTACACTTACAGCAGTAGTTACACTAATATTGTCAATGCTACATCCTTGCACACGTATAACCAGCTACACTAACAATATTTCAATGCTACATCTTTACACATACATCAGTACGTTATAATCAACATCTACTGCAGTCTATTGGCGCTGTCTGGCTACATTATAAGACCTCATCTTCGCCTCTTTCCCCATGAGTGAGATGATAACACTGGCAACGGGCATGTTTCGTTTATGAAATCTGCCTGTCATACTTTTAGACCATCAATACGAAATATCATTATTTTTGTCACCAAATAAGATGTGTGCTCAGGTTTGCGGTACCTAGATCCGTCATACCTACACATTTTGAGTTCTTCCTATTATGTAACATTTTAATCATACGAAGTGGGTCCAGGACACCATGCAATTTACGGTCGTCTGCTGTCAGCATTTTTAAAATTTCATTTATTTTGCACATCGCCAGGTTGCTATTTCACGTTTGTGCAGTCCCTAAAAGACTAGATTAGGGGCTGCACTTGACTTCTGGTGCTTTCCGGCCTATTGTTTCTTTTTTCTTTTAAACTATATCGATGAAAATCCTCGGCCAGCTAAAAGGTTGGATGTGCGCTGAGGGTAACATTCATTTCTCTGTTGTGTCTCTGCCATTAGGCTATGTGCTTATGATGTACACTCTCAATCCTGCAAAATCCTATGCGGTTTTTTTATACTATAAGTCCTATGATAAGAACACAAAACTATTTTTTACGTCTGGATACATCATAAAATTAAAACACTGTAACAGAACATCCCAGTCTGTAGACATTAAGTGTACTTAAAATATACAGGTTTTTCGTTATTTTAAATAGAATCCTGCCCTGTGCTCAAGGTCCATGGTGCATTTCTAGAAGACTGGCTAAAAACTCACTCAAATGACCTAGTAGTAAGTTCTTTAGCCTCCCATGTACGTTTTCTAGTTGAGATTTATGAGTAATTTAGAACTACATCCAACACGGCGTGTGTGGAACACTTCTACCCTAGTCCAGGTGTAATTCCACACTTGCCAGAGACCTGTGTCGATACCAGTCATCTTAGTCTAGAATTAACTGGGATACAGCTCATTTCGCAGCCTCCCGTTGGAAAAAACTGCTCCCGTGAGCACAGGTCTCAGCATCTCCAGCCGCCGCGTTATGGGCACGAGACGCACGTGCAACATGTGGGCCCGACGCCAGCCTGGCGGCAGGAGGAGGAGCGGCTGACAGCACAGCAATCTCTTGCAGGGCCTCGCGTCGCCAGGCCCCTAGTTGCCGGAACATCTCCACACCCCACACGTCCTCCCACCACTCCCCTGCCCCGAGCCTTACCTATTTCCCCTGCTTCTGTCTTTTCGTCCTTCCTCATCTTCAGGCGCCTTACAAATCTTTAAACTTTCGGGTACCAAAGTTTCAGCAGACGATGTGAGCGGACCATACAATGCCCTCGGAGAAAAATCAAACCATAAGGCGACATTATTTTTTGTATATGTGCGTGGGTGGGTGTGTCCACGTGTGTATGTGGGAGTGGGTGGGTGAGTGTATGTGAAGCAACCCTATGGACGAAGGTACGGCCAGAACACAGTTGTCACGATCTTGTATTAACATATCCTGTATTAATATATCCTGTATTAACATATCCTGTATTAATATATCCTGTATTAATATATCCTGTATTAATATATCCTGTATTAATATAGCCTGTATTAATATATCCTGTATTAACATAGCCTGTATTAATATATCCTGTATTAATATATCCTGTATTAACATATCCTGTATTAATATATCCTGTATTAATATAGCCTGTATTAATATATCCTGTATTAATATAGCCTGTATTAATATATCCTGTATTAATATAGCCTGTATTAATATATCCTGTATTAATATATCCTTTATTAACATAGCCTGTATTAACATATCCTGTATTAATATATCCTGTATTAATATAGCCTATATTAATATAGCCTGTATTAATATATCCTGTATTAATATAGCCTGTATTAACATATCCTGTATTAATATATCGTTTAAATATCTCGAACATCTTCCAGCTGTTTCACTCACGGCTGGGCTGATGTAAGTTTAGCTTGTTGCTCAGTTCTGTAATCTTTGTTCCACAGTATGTTACCGGAATATGACAACAAACTACATTTTCTTTAAAAGTGCATGTGCTCAAAGCTTTGCCTCGTTTCCGCCACCATCCTGTCTGTACAGCGTGCTGACCGCCAGGTTGTTCAGTAGTAAGAGACCACACACAGGACTACATCGCATGTTGGCAAATCTTAACCGGTTGTAAGCCAGGGCTCGCAGTGCTGCTGGACGAAAGACCACGTGAGATTGTTGAAGGCTATTAATTAAGACGAGTAGAGGAAAAAAAGAGTTAAGATTTTTACAAGTACATGATAGCATTTCATAGCATCTAACAGAACTTTGAAAGAAGGAGAATTACATGAAACAAGAGCAGGACGATGAGCCAAAACACCAATTGCTCACTGGCTGCTTATAAAGGTGTCTGAGACTTTCGTTGTTTTGGGTTCAGGTTCCAGAAAAAGCAGTCAGTCAGCCGTAACACCTGTCGCGTAGTAGCCACGGCGCGTCGGTCCCTTCATTCAGCACTCGATCCTTTTGTTCGACATCAAGCGTAGGGCCAAAGAAATAAGATGTCTGTCCTAATAATCAGACAAGCCCGAAAAAATGACTTCATATGTGTTGTCTGCTTCTGGGCACGTACTGCTTACTTAACTAGACATTATGTTGCATGCACTGATTACTAGATTAGACACAGACATGGACATTATGTTGAAAGTGCTGATTACTGGATAAGACATTATGTTGAAAGTGCTGATTACTGGATAAGACATTATGTTGAAAGTGCTGATTACTGCATAAGACATTATGTTGAAAGTGCTGATTACTGGATAAGACATTATGTTGAAAGTGCTGATTACTGCATAAGACATTATGTTGAAAGTGCTAATTACTGGATAAGACATTATGTTGAAAGTGCTGATTACTGGATTAGACATTATGTTGAAAGTGCTGATTACTGGATAAGACATTATGTTGAAAGTGCTGATTACTGAATAAGACATTATGTTGAAGGCTTTTGTTGCCGAAAGATGAGTACATTCCTTCGTCTGACTCAGATGACACGTGGGGCGAGGGTCTGCAATTCGGGTCAGGATCTCATGTAGGAAATACTGAATGAAAGACTGGTGGAAAAAAAATACAGAACTGGCTCATGTGTTGCTTTTCAAACTTCTTGCGCCGCTCATACGACACGACAAAGGAAAAAGCAGTAAAGTAGTGTCATTCACATGTTTATTCATCTCATAGGATGCACCCCCACACCCCCACACCCCCACACGCACACACGCACACGCCTATCTCACATGACGAACATCACAACTGGGTTTCGCGCCTCACGTCACACATCCAACTTCCACGATGCTCGTCTCATACACATATTAGATCTACATGGTGTAGTATTCACAACAAAACTTTTGTAAAAGCAGCACATTGTTTGCCAGTTATTTCCCCTTTGTGCAGAACAGCACTCGAGTTTTGCTTTAGTCAGCGCAGTCAGCACACACAGTCACCACAGTCAGCACAGTCAGCACACACAGTCAGTACAGTCACCACACACAGCACACACAGTCAGCACAGCCAGCACACACAGCACACACAGTCGGCACAGTCAGCACAGTCACCACACACAGTCAGCACAGTCACCACACACAGTCAGCACAGTCACCACACACAGTCAGGACAGTCACCACACACAGTCAGCACAGTCACCACAGTCAGCACACACAGTCAGCACAGTCACCACACACAGTCACCACAGTCACCACACACAGTCACCACAGTCAGCACAGTCAGCACACACAGTCAGCACAGTCACCACACACAGTCAGCACAGTCACCACACACAGTCAGCACAGTCACCACACACAGCACACACAGTCAGCACAGCCAGCACACACAGCACACACAGTCGGCACAGTCAGCACAGTCACCACACACAGCACAGTCACCACACACAGTCAGCACAGTCACCACACACAGTCAGCACAGTCACCACACACAGTCAGGACAGTCACCACACACAGTCACCACAGTCAGCACAGTCAGCACACACAGTCAGCACAGTCACCACACACAGTCACCACAGTCACCACACACAGTCACCACACACAGTCACCACAGTCAGCACAGTCAGCACACACAGTCAGCACAGTCACCACACACAGTCAGCACAGTCAGCACAGTCAGCACACACAGTCAGCACAGTCAGCACACACAGTCAGCACAGTCACCACACACAGTCAGCACAGTCACCACACACAGTCAGCACAGTCACCACACACAGTCAGCACAGTCACCACACACAGTCAGCACAGTCACCACAGTCACCACACACAGTCAGCACACACAGCACAGGGGAATAGTTTATCCATGCGAAAAGAAACAATAAGATGTTGATATTCTGACCACATTCTATCGACATTAAAAACAGAATGAAGTCCTCTTGTCTTAATAACATATCGAAAAATTATGTTCCTTCTTGATTCCCACGCAGTTTTTTTCTTCGTATTTCATTCTCCTGCACGATTAAGTCCGCGGACTGCATCATGAACACTTGAATTAGAGTGACCTGAACAAAACAGCGTAAACTGACAGATAAAGATACAGGAAGAGATAAACGTGAAGCAAGTGATACAGAGATATCAAAGAACATAACGAAGTGGACTCCGGGCAAAGCCGGATCGCGTTGCAGACATGGCGGTGTCTCTAGACGTCAGTCAAAACAAGCAAGTTATCTGTAGGATGCTGAGTCGTTCATCACTTGATGACCACAGATGTGTGAAAAAATCTTTTCTAACACTTAGCTTTTAGTCAGCCAAGTGTCTGCGCTTCATATAACAGCCGACTGGTATTCCAGTTTCCCAGAATCCCCGCTTAACTAGTCCAGCCTCTATAGTTATTAAAAAAACTGTGTGTATATGTTATATTATGTATACATATACAGTTAAGTATACTTATATAACCCCAACAAAGTACTGGCAGCGCTCAACACAACCGTATGCTGAGGTATGTGACCAAGGGAGCCTACCGTACCCAAACACGTAGCAAAGAGAGAGTCGAAAGTAAGGAACGTGGCAGATACTTATATACTTATATACTTATATACTTATATACTTATATACTTATATACTTATATACTTATATACTTATATACACAACTTTTCATGAGTGCTCGTGCATGTAACTGTTGTTGTTGTGAAGTAAATGTTTCGTTAAACATTTGTTAACTTTTTGATCTATCACTTTCTTCAATCCACAAAACTCTCTGGTCCTTTTTGGTGGGTAAACTTTGAACTTTTGTAGTGACACTACATCGCATTCACGCGGCCTCGTTTCAAGCAGCGTGCGTGAAGACTTTCCCCTGAGATATAGACTTAATTAATTCGCACTACAGCCGCAAGTCTACCCGACAAGCTTCGGGATGATAACCTCGGGCCACGGTTAGCAGAGTTATGTGGCCTCCTTGTGTGTAACGAATGATCTTTCAGAAATATTGTCTGTTAGCAGGTTTCTGAGCCACACGCCTCCACCAGTCTGGGGAGACACTGAGCGAGGATTCGAGCGTTGAATCCGCCTCACTGACAAAGAAGATCCATTTGGTGTATCTCTCGTCTCACCTATTGCCCGTCTACATGATCACCTCGCAGCCATAATGCAGTAAACTACCTTTATATTGTTTCTCCTGACCTGCCACGATCTGATTTAAAAACCAACAACTGGCGATGGATGGTGGCAGTGCAGTGAAGACTGTGATAGGAACAAGTCTGTCATGTTTGCTCGAAGCTCTGGAAGTCTGGTCCCCATGACGTAACGCTTGCAGTTAGTCATCACTACGTCACAACTTTCAAACTGTTCCCTGGAAGACAGGCAGTCGAGACTTAACGCATTCACCCCGTCAAGAGAGTCTGTCACTGTGACGTCACTCTACCATTCAACCATAAAGGTCTCGTCACGGTAATCGTTGCTCACCATCCCTTCCAGTGACGTCGCGCGCTGCTCAGTAGCCGACGCTGTGAGAGTAGGCAGACGACACCATGAAGAGCATCTTCCGAGCGTTATCAGCGTCTTGCTGCCACCGCGGTGTTACCACCCTCTCTCCCACCTCCCGGTCTTCATTAGGGGGCGCTGCCGCAGAAGCGGCGCTGGTGGTGCCAGGAGGAATTACGAGACCAAGAAAGACTGAGCCACGCCATGGCAGTCAGGCTAGGCAAGTCAGGCTAGGGAAATGAGGTCAGCATCAAGCTGAGTAACTTGTGGTCGCAGTGGAGCAGCCATCACAACACGAAAGTTTCTTTCTTCAAGAACAAGGGACAGACCTGCTGAAGTCAATTTTGCGCTCGTCTTGTAATAATAATAATAATACAAAATATTTGTATAGCGCTCTATCTCCTAACTGAGCTCACAGCTCTTTACAGTGCACACAACACACAACACACTCGCACACACACACTCGCACACACACACACACTCTCAGCACACCCAATGCACTCAAATCTATCATTCATACGCACATGTGGATTACACACAGAGTAACTTATAGCCAAGACGAACCATATGAGTTTTGATAGCTGTAGCCAAGATTCATTCATTAGGGATCTCTAGAGCGCAAGTGCGACTGATTCTGTGTGAATACGTGAATGAGTGACTGCGCACATGCGCATTGACAAGAGGACAACTCTGTGTGGGGGGAGGGGGGTCGTGCGTACATGTGCTGGTGTTTTATGTGGAAGGAGAGAGAGAGTGGTGGCGTATGTGCGTAGATAGGTAGATGGTGGAACAGAAACTGCTTATATTGGAGATTTTTCCAGGTATGCATTTGACTAAATGTACTAGGGAGCAGAAATCTTAACTAACAGCCTATTAATTTAACTAAGCTTCTCTCAGCCCCGAGACATTTAAGTACCGTGTTGCAGTTTTGACAGGTTGCAGTACACATATGTTTATAAGATTTGTATAGTCTTCGTATAAAGTCCAAATAATGCGCGTATAATATAGGTACAGTATTCTGTATAATGTGTGTATAGCGTCTGTACACAAAAGGATCTATACGCGAATAAAAAGCGTACTGTACGTAATATTACAAGGACGATAACTAGCAATAACTCTGTTTTTCGCAATGCAACATTTGAAAGAAATTTTACAAACAGCGTAAAATGTTTATGTGGATTTGAAGATGATGGACAAATGCCAGAAAAACACGAGAGAAGGGACGGGTTTAATTTTCTTGTGTCTGTACACAGGGGCAAAGAGATAGGGTGAAAAGATGAAAATGCACCCCGAGAACATGAGAAAGCGAGAGAGAGAGTGTGCATGCGTGCGTGCGTGCGTGCGTGCGTGCGTGCGTGCGTGCGTGCGTGCGTGCGTGCGTGTTAAAGAGATAGAGAGAGAGAACTGTTACAAAACACCCTCTCACACCACACGTGCACCCGCGAAAAAGCACTCGAAGTACATTGGTCCGAAAACATGCGCGCGGGCGCGTGAGCTTTAGTGAAAACGCCCGCACCTACACACGCACACGAGTCCTTAGTCCTGATTCTTGCCATAAGTTTGTACCGTTTCGGATCTGACGCCACTTTTACATTAGAAAAGTCAGAAAATAAACAAATAGGCTAATAAACAAACAATATATTTCTCTTACACCACACGTCCGATGGTTGTAGCTACTTGAGTTGAAAGATTGAGAGATCAATGCCAACTTGAGATTTCCGCTCATGTGCTACAGGAACCTCAAGCAGGAAGAAAGCCATAGCTTTTAAAAAAGAAAGAAAAAAGAAAAAACAGTACTGCCATCAAAGAACACTAACTTTTAAGTGGCACCCTTCTGTGATTGATTGCCTCATTAAAATTACAATTATTCCCCTTCTCCTCCAACTGTATACTTTCAGAAGCCCAGTATCAGAGATTACCGCGAGTGATAAGCGAGTCATCTTTAGATTCTCAACCTGAGATTTCAATTTAGATTAGCCGTGAAAACCCCCAAGATGGCAGCCCCCGAAGAAGAAGTGAACGCCGCAACAGGAAGCTCCCCAGCGGGGATCTGCCATCATGTCTACTCATAAAAATCATGACTTTTTTAAGGGTCGGCAGTGTGAGGCACCCTTAACTCTGGAATCTCCGGGAAAGATTTAATGCTGGCTTGGAATTGGAAGACAGCAATGGATTCGATCGATGGGGTCTTTTATAAGTTCTGGCCATGAAGAAGAGGAAATCGCCTCAGTCCGAACAAGATTACAGCATCTGCTCAGCCGTGGGGTGAGACTTTGTTGCTGGAAGTTTCTGTACAGGAACGTACTAATCAGAATCTGGCTGCTATGGTGATAGCGTGACTGCGACGTGAAAGGTGACAGGCTAGGTTGTACTGAGTGAAACTATTTCACTCTACCTTCGCAAACCTCTACCATTTAGTAGTAGTATCAGTGGGGGGGGGGGATAAGGTGGTAGTAGCGGCAGAAGTGCGAGGATGTAAAGAACACGGACACGTTTCTATGCCGCAGCTTTGCTTTTTCTGGATTGGGAGATTTTTTTTCGTGCTGGGATTTTATTTGCATACCCTTTATGTTTATGCCTCTCGAAACATTAACTCCTTTTGTATCCCGCGCCGTCGCATATTTCCGGAATAGGATTGTCTTGGACACATTTTTTGCACAGAGTATTGCGACTTCTCCGCACAAGACAAATTCACATCCGGCTTTTCCAAGATCTGCAGCCTAACCAGCTTTTCCTGGTCTGTGGCTGAGGACGCCGCCTGCTGCAGAGCACCTCGCTGTGAGTCTCGTTGTGGCTGCTGGCTTTCTTTCGTGCTGTCAGACAAATTGATGAAGATAATACGCGCTAAAGGCGGGCGCTTGCTGTGACGTATAAGCGGAAGTGAGGTCACCGTTGGTCGGCGTGCAGCTAGGAGAGCGAGTCCTTTATACCTGCCCATGGAGGAATGTGCAGTGCACTGCCAGTCTAATCCGATTACCATTAGCAACAATATTTACTCGCTGATACTTGAAAACTTGAGGGAACTCTGTAATTCGTGTTGTCGGAGAACACTCTAAGCGGTCTAAAAATCTGTTATTCTTCAGAGGGAAAGAGTAAGCACCACACACACACGTATATATGTATGTATATATACTAGGAACACTACGGCATACATCGCCAACAAATCTGCTGCTATGCTCAACAGTTTGTGCTGCTACTCAGCAAGTTTTTACAGACTACTTACGAAACACTCAAGATGACCAACAGATGAAGCATGTAGCATGAATTACTGTAATACACAAAAATCACGTAGCCATTCCACTTACAGCTTCCCTAGTGGTTCTATCCAGACAACACACACGTACTGTTCCTCTGATATAAAAGGTTGCCTGTGTAATGTTTCTGTGTCTACAAAGCTCAACGTTAGTGTTTATATGATAACAACGATTATAAAATTATATGTAATGTTCAGTCAAAGAGAGAGAATAGTCATATGATGTTTATGTAACAGCAGAGACTGCAATATGACGCAAATATTATTTATATAACATCAAAAATCACATAATTTTGTGAAAACTAAGACCACACAATTCAAATTTTATAATGAAAAAGACTGCAATATAAACCATATAATTTGCATTAATTTGTGACTGCTAGGATCAAACAACTTTTTATAAGGCAAGAACGACTATTCAGTACTCCTATAGCAACAAAGATCACATAAATTTTGTGACATCTAAGATCCCACAACACTTTAACTGCCAAGAAAATTTGTTCAGTAGTTATATCACAACAAATATCTCACGAATTGTTATATGACAGCAAACACCACAGAGATAGTATTTATGACAACAAAGACCACCTACGGAATGTTTAAATGATAATAAAGATCACAAAGAATGTGGGTTCGAGTTTCATAAACACAGCGCCTTCATTCCATTCCGTGTTTTAACATTTGCCAACACCACCACATACGCACTTTTTTACAAAGTATATTATTTCAATCATACATCCGTTTTGTTTGGTTTTTTGTAGGCACTGTGAAGACAAATGTCAGTCTCTAGAAAGTAAACAAGGAGTTAACGTCAGGGTGAAGGAACTAACTGAAGGCGAGCGATGAGAACCGTGAGTCTAAAGTTCATGAAAAACCATAGTGCAAGCTTCTAGACTTTCGATTAAAGCAGACATGGTACTGTTTTCTTTCACGTCCACTGGCATGAAGACAGTGACAACATGGTTGCCAACTGTGTCATCCAGAACAAACTACTCCACACGGCGGCCATGCGAGTTCCCTGCTCTTGGCTGAAACAGGGAACTGTCAAGAGGGAGAGCAGGCCCGCGCCAAACACAAACAAGATGGCGGCAGGCCAGAGACGGGGCTGTGTAAACTTGGTGTTTGTGTGACGAATGCTTGTTGTGCCTTGGGCACGTGCTAATGCTGGATACGCTTAAGGAGAACATTAGTACGGTGAGCTGCCCTGGTGCTTATTTGATGCGAAGTTGCGATCACGTGATCAAGCCGTGATCATCAAAACTTTTAACTGCGCCATTCGCAACGCAGTTCATATAAAAGCATCTATTATAGTCATGAAACCTCTGTAAGATTACGAGTGTTCTACCCAAATGGGGAGTGAAAAACATACTGGAGAGTAAAATTAAATATCTTACTCACCAAATGTGAGTGCTGCAGGACGACTGTGGATACATCTGTGGTTAGACCAGTAATATTTTCAGTTTGGCTAGTAAATTCTGAGGACATAATTAAAGTGGTTTTACAGGGAAATGTATATTTTCAGGCCTGTAGAGAGAGCGTTTCCATTAATCCATGTAGACTGAGGCGTGTTCACTCATCCATACAGAGTGAGTGAACAGAGTACACCAGTCCACCCAGAGTGAAGCGTCTTCACTCATCGTCGTGTTTACTAATCCATGCAGAGTGATCCGAATTTACTAAACTGTATAAAGTACAGCATGTACTATTAGAGCTGCATGTTCATCAATCAGTACAGAGTGAAGAGTTTTCACTAATCCGGACATAGAGAACCTTGTTCAGTGGTCCAAGCAGAGAATCTGTGTAAAGCAAAACATCGCTAATGAGCGGAGTTACACTGTTGAAGGAAAAACAAAATTGCGACTGAAGTTTGAGCCAGTGCCAGTCTTTCTGCTACTCAGAGATTTACTCGCAATGTTCAATTGCATTTGATGCTTCATTTTTTTTAAATCGCCATCTCAGGCAAAGCTATGACCATCTTTGTGCTTGTTGTTAAAACATCCGAAGGCGTTGCACTGAGGCAAAGTCATTTTGTTGATGCCTTGCAGCCTGTTCCCATCCTCTTTATGTGCGTCATACTTCCCGGATTTTCAGTCTGCTTCGAATGCACGCGCGTAAACATGTCAGCCTTCTGTGTGACTAAAACTGGATTTCTAAAAATTATTTTGGTTGTCACAGAATCCACACACGGCGCTTTAGACACGGGAACAGTTTAACAATATCAAATCTCAATATTTATTGTACTACTTGTTTTTTCTGTGAAATTTTCTTTTAAGTAAACAATTCATCAGGTTTCACACGTGGATAATATGCTTTGTGTATAAAGCAGAATATAGTATCAGTCGATCTATTAAATAATCTATCTATGTGTAGATTCGTTTATGATGTACGATAAGTTTTATTAAGACATGCTTTCCAGAACGTATGCTATTATATGTATTTTATATTATTATTATATTATTAT
>SMGT01013399.1:0-12835 GCA_004794575.1 Lanistes nyassanus
TTAACGAAGGCAGAAAACATTCAGGTTCCTAAAGCAAAAATAACAACAAACAAAAAACGTTGTTCTTCTCTTCTTATTTATTTATCTACCTTTGAATGCATGATTCCGTGAAGGAGAAATACGTAGGAACAAAGCCGGCACCATAATGGCATCGGACCTTGTCACGTGTTGGGGTCTGGGGGGTCAAGGAGATTGCACCATAGATTCCAGGTGTGATCCATCCTCGACTCTCCGGCCCTAATTAAGGTCTATTATTCCTTGTTCAAGCCGCCATCTAGCAGCTCACGTCATCACCAGCCCAGGTTCGGTCCCTGTTCACACTTATGATCGGGGTTGCTGGCCCTAGAAGCAAGGGGCAAGGTGTTGCTTACCCTGGGGCAGCTGGGGAGCGACTAATGCAGGTGTCAGGCTGACCAGGTGTGCTTTAGTTTGTTCAGGGGAAGATTACGTAGCTGGAGGAATCCAGTGACGCGTAGTATCGAGCATCAAGGGCTTTGATGTAGCGATGGGTGGAAACGACCAGGAAGGGGAGGGGGCAGTTGTGTCCACACTAGGTGTCCACTTAGGGGCGTGTTCTACTAGTTGACACAGGGTGTGGTTTCTGCTGTCTCTGGCCTGATTGGTTGATACATGTAACCGCCTTGTTGACCACGTGCGTGTGAATGAAAGAATCTACAGACGAATGTTGAGAATAAAAGGACTGCTTTAGACAGTCGAGTTATCTTACGCCCAAACATCCTGTGAGAGGACATCTTCCACCAAAACTATCCTGTGAGAGGACATCTTCCACCCAAGAGAGCATCTTCAGCGAAATCTACTGTGAGGGCATTGTTAGCCTGAACTCCTGTAGAGAAGAGCTGCTGTGGTGAGACGTACGTGTCTTGTGGCACAAGTCTGCTGAAGGCTGAAGGGTTCACCTGCAGAATTTGAGGTGTCTCGTTCTGCTAGACGTGTGGAAGTCTAGCAGCGACAGCACGTGACTTGAGTAGACCAGTTGCATAGCGCAAGAGACTCTGCGAAGGTGTGTGGTCCGTCCAGACTGGCGTGAGACTCTAGCAGCACGTGTTCCTCTGCTGTGGGAAAACCTCTACGCTGACCGGGCGGGAGAGAACTGCAGAACGTAAAGGAGGGAGACCGAAGACCGCGGCCAAGACAACCGTCTGAAGCAGGGGGCGAAGGTCCAGCCTTACAAGGAGGCTGCCTGTAACCGAGCTCTTGGGGTGAGCTCAAAGGGCTGTGTGTCAGCCTTTGGAAAACGTCATATCCTCTGTGGCGTGTGTGATCGTCGGCATCGAAGTCTGCTGTTACGTGGAGGTGTTCAAGAGGTTTTCAGGATATCTACTGGAATATATCCAAGGAAGGAGCGCTCCAACGTACAGACTGTCGTGCGGACTGTAAGAAGCATTCGGGAACGAGTGTTGTGTTCTGTGAGTGTTGTGATTCACGTGGTCATTCTTTTTTCTCGTATGAAAAGGCGGGATTAAGGTACGTGGTTTGTCATTATGTTTAATGGCGAGGCGGGTGATGTAGGGTGGTATTAGTTGTTATAGTAGACCTAGCTCAAACAGAAGGAAATTGCGGGACCCCTAGAGTTGTAACGAGTTGTAACATATATTGTCTTGATTGTAAATACTCGCTGTTTCTATCAACAATACATTCTCCTATTTTGTGTTCACTGTATTACGGTCTTTTGTTGTTCTTTATGGGAGACTGTAGGTGGTGGGGGCTCGGCCATATGATTATGTGATCATATTAATTAATGTTAGTAATTCAGTGATAGTTCCACCTACGTACATGTCACACTCTTGACGGTGGTCGTGAGAGCGACCAGAGCAGACGACCCGTCAAGAGCAAAAAGAAATCTCCCAAGCTGTGACAGACCTTTTGCTCCAAGAATAAACATAGCCCGTTTGGCACTTGCATTGTGTTGGTATCTCACTAAGAGTTAACTTACTAAAGAGAAAACTTACTTAATTCAGAGTTAACCTTGGAAGTATTGTAGGCTGATCGGCTGATCTTGAAAGTACTGTAGATATAAGTTAATCTGGACAGTTTTGTAGGCAGCTGGAAAGCACACCGTCTGCTTTGTTAACAAGGAAATACTGAGTGAATGGAAGAAACTGCAAACAAAATGCATTTCAGGGACTCGTCGTTATATACAGATCGCTGTGTAGTCTTTTACGTTCAAACCGAGCTCCAGCCGTCCGTGACTGTCGTGCCGCTTAACCAATCAGATCGCCCGTTTTAAACACCACTCTGACCTAGTTTGGTGGCAGCCATGGATCGATCGATGTTTTGACGAGGTAGCAAGTTTTCGATCGGTAAGTTCCTTGCATTTCTAGCGTGTGTGTATTCACGATGGCCACAAGTGTGCAGCGTTGCCAAGGTCAACCATGTAAACAAAGCAACATTCCCATCAATGAATAGGACAGCTTCTTTCTTTCTTTAGTCCGTTTGCTCCTCCGGGGAACATAGGGCCTCAACGACACTCCTCCAGCGGACTCGGTTCGCGGCGGTCTTCTTCAGCTGAGCCCATGTCCATCCGGCTGCCTTTATTTCAACCTCCATGCACCTCCTCCATGTCTGTCTTGGCCGGCCGACTTTTCTTTTCCCTTGTGGGTTCCAGTCGAGGGCTTGCCTTGTGATGTTGTCAGAGCTCTTTCTGAGGGTGTGGCCTATCCAGCCCCACTTTCTTCTTCTGATTTCTCGGTCGATGGGGATCTGTTTTGATCTCTTCCATAGGCTGATGTTGGAAGTTTTCTCTGGCCATCTGATGTGCAGGATGTTTCGGAGGCAGCGGTTGATGAAGGTCTGGAGCTTACTTGTGGTTGTCATGGTCAGTCTCCAGGTTTCCGAGCCATAAAGCAAGACTGCTTTCACGTTGGTGTTAAAAATACGAATTTTGGTTTGTTGTGAAAGGGCAGTGGAGTTCCAGATGGGACGTAAGGTGTTGAAGGCATTCCTGGCTTTGTTGATGCAGCTCCTGATGTCCTCATCTGCTCCTCCATCCTTGCTTACTACGCTGCCCAGGTATACAAACTTGTCCACATCCTTGATGTCAACTCCTTGCAGCTGGATTTGGTCTTGCTGTTGATTGTTGATTCTCATGGTTTCTGTTTTGTTAGTGTTGATCTTGAGGCCAGTTTTTGCTGCTTCCTCTGACAGACGTGTGAGTTTCTGCTGTGCATCTTGTTGTCTGTGCGACAGGAGGCTGACATCATCTGCAAAGTCTAGGTCCTCCAGGATTTTAGTGAGTGACCAGCGGATTCCTGTGTTGGCATTTTGTGTAGAGCTCTTCATAATCCAGTCTACTACCAGCAGGAAGATGGTTGGTGACAACATGCAGCCCTGTCTCACCCCCGTCCGCACTTCAAAAGGCTCTGTCATTTTTCCTTTATGCACAACCTGGCATGTGGAGTTGTTATAAAGTTGTTTGATAATGGAGATGAACTTTGGTGGTATTCCATAATGTGCCATTAGTTTCCAGACGACCTCTCTATCTACACTGTCAAAGGCCTTCTCAAAGTGAATAGGACAGCACCACAGCGAAAAGCTATGCCAGACTTTTTGTCGGTGACTCTACGGGTTTTGTTGCTGTTGCTGTTTCTGTTGTTGTTTTTGTTTTTTTACCGTAATAGATCTTAGGAGTACGGCAGAGTTTCTGTTTTAATTGATTCAAATGGGTTCAAATGAAAATGAAGGAGAATGCAAAAGATATAAGTGTTTATGCTAGGATAAGGTAAGCAATTTACAATAAGGTTTAGAAACACGTATTTTGCTTTTAATTCTAAACTTAAAGACGGAAGACAGATGTCACAACTAGGGAGATTTCTTTTTGCTCTTGACGGGTCGTCTCCTATTCTCGCTTACACGACCATCGTCAAGAGTGTGACATATGCGTAGGTGGAACTATCACTGTATTACTAACATTAATTAATATGATTCCTTAATCATATGGCCGAGCCCCCACCAACTGCAGTCTCCCATAAATAACAACAAAAGACTGTAATACAGTGAACACAAAAAAGAAGAATGTATTGTTGATAGAAACAGCGAGTATTTACAATCAAGACAATATATGTTACAACTCTTTAAACTCTAGGGGTCCCGCAATTTCCTTCTGTTTGAGCTAGGTCTACTATAACAACTAATACCACCCTACATCACCCGCCTCGCCATTAAACACAATGACAAACCACGTACCTCAATCTCTCCTTTGCATACGAGGAAAAGAATGACCACGCGATGCACAGCACTCACAGAACACAACACTCGTTCCCGAATGCTTCTTACAGTCCGCACGAGAGTCTGTACGTTGGAGCGCTCCTTCCTTGGATATGTTCACCAGTAGATACCCTGAAAACCTCTTGAACGCCTCCACGTAACAGCAGACTTCGATGCCGACGATCACACACGTCACAGAGGATATGACGTTTTCCAAAGGCTGACACACAGCCCCTTGAGCTCACCCCAAGAGCTCGGTTACAGGCAGCCTCCTTGTAAGGCTGGACCTTCGCCCCTGCTTCAGGCGGTCGTCTTGTCCGCGGTCTTCGGTCTCCCTCCTTTACGTTCTGCACTCCTCTCTCGCCCGGTCAGCGTAGAGGTTTTCCCACAACAGAGGAGCACGTGCTAGAGTCTCACCCCAGTCTGGAGGTGTCCAACAACCTCACAGAGTCCCTTGCGCTATGCAACTGGTCTACTCAAGCCACGTGCTGTCGCTGCTAGACTTCCACACGTCTAGCGGAACGAGACACCTCAAATTCTGCAGCTGAACCCTTCAGCCTTCAGCAGACTTGTACCACAAGACACGTACGTCTCACCACAGCAGCTCTTCTTCACAGGAGTTCAGGCTAACAAAGCCCTCACTGTAGATTTGGCTGAAGAGGTCCTCTCACAGGATACTTGGGCAGAAGACGTTCTCTCACAGGACGTTTTGGGCGGAAGATGTCCTCACAGGATGTTTGGGGTTCCTCGAGGCGTTCAGTATTGCCGTGTGCTCTACATTCTGTGTAAAACTAATGGATAGAAGACAGTTTCTTTGCACAAGCAAACAGCAAAAACAATATTGGGGAGAATAGGGTGAAACTTGTGGGTATAGAATAACGAAGTACGAAGTCTTATGCAGTGAGCATTTTGCTGACAAAGAAGCCTCCCCCACTCCAGCCCCCTCCACATTACCTTGCCATTGTTGTTTCCAAACATGGAGTTTNGTGTCTTATCAATAGCTGCCTGCAATGCAATGTAAAACTCTTCTTTCTCTTCTTCTTTTGCAGTGTTAGTAGGTGCATAACACTGAATGATAGTAACGTTTCTTCCTTTGGACTTGAATCTAGCTGACAGGATTCTCTCTGAGATTGGCTCCCACTCCATCAATGCCTTGGCTGCCTCTGCTGTCATAAGCAGTCCAACTCCATACATGTGCTGTTCTTGTGGGCCAGAGTAGATGATGGTTTCTCCGCTTGCCAGTCGTTGTTGTCCGTTTCCTGTCCACCTTGTTTCACATAATCCTAGTATGGTGATGTTGTAGCGGTCCATCTCCTTGGTCACTTGTGCTGTTTTACCGTTTTCATAAAGGGTGCGGACTTTCCATGTTCCGATCTTTGTTTTGGTCTTGGCTGACAGAAGATTTATCGGCGCACTGGCTTCCCTAAGGCTTTCACCAGCTCGCGTCATAAGCTCTGCTGGAGAGAAATCGTCGCCAGCCAAATTGCTTTCTGGTTGTGTCGCTGTGGTTTATGTAACAAGTTCTTTTTTACAGGAATGGGTCGTTGGCCCGTAGCCCAACCCCCAACCTGGAGGACCAGGGACTGCGCTTCGTCTGGTCTCTATCCTTCGACCTGTTTGGCATGGGTGGCCCTACCAGGAGCATGAAGCTCCAGCCAGCATAGCTCTCAGGGTTATTGAGACACTCAAGCCCGCCCACCCCGCTAAGGTAGCAGTCCATGGGAGAGTCTGTGTGAACTGGATGCTCATTTTCAGCAGATTTTATGCATGACTGTGGTGAGAGGGTTAATGCCACAAAGATTCCCACAACTACGGGATTATCGATAAGAGAGACTCTTTTGCCACTTGGCATATTTGTTGCTGGTGGTGTTAATCATTGAGTAGATAAGATAAATAACGTACAAGATATTCTTTCAATGGATATTCTTTGAAGTACCAGATTAGCTATTTTAAGAGATTGGCATGAACATTTAAACCTTACATTCTATATCCTTCTCTTTGGGGGTAGTCTGTATTGTAAGTGATTGTTTAGTTTGCATATCGATAGTAGAGTACATTTATGCATTATTAGAGAATATTACATTGACACTATTTTACAGGTTCTGTGATTGTTTAAATCATATATATATATTCAAGAGACTATATTCTTAAGGAATTTGAGATTACTAGGTTAGTCAGTATTGCTATACAAGGTTTAGTGAGTTAGCATATGATTGTTTGCATACTTAACTTGTGGAAAAGCTAATTAATGAGTAGGGAGTAGGTCTTGAAAGTATGAGGGACTTTGCCATTTGTGTGAGTGTGATGGTGGAATAAAGTGGGTGTCTTTGTAGTTGGTCTTGTGGAGTCTTTGAAAAGAGAACGCATGAGAGCGCATTAGAGTGAGTGGAAGGATACGTTCAAACCCACACACGTGCCCGTATCATGCACAGTCTTTAAGCATTGTGAACAAAAAGACAGACCACACTAAGCCATGAACACAAGCAAAAACAGCTAAGGGCCACAGCACACAAGCCAAGTGGACAGAAAGCATGAGTAAAGGCACAAACAAACGATGCACATGGAGACAAACACTCAAGGAGGTTGACAGCCATGAAACGATGAAAGTGCAGGAAAATCTCCGAGTTAAACTGTTTAACTGTAAGAAATAGTGAGCACACAGCAGTGCAGAGCAGTGATGAGATGACAAGCGGCAGGGACGCAACACCAAGGCGTGGAGCAGACGGCAACACGACCATCACAGCGTTTGAGAAAGTTTATTGCCAGTAAGCAGATTGCTCGGGGTGATGCACGGTGTGTGGGCATGTGTGGAGGGCCTTTACCAGGGTTTGTTTACAGAAAATTGTTTGTAAGCTGCAGTCAGAGATTTAGCAATTTGGGTCATGGTGACAAGAAAATAATCACTGTCATGATTGTTCATCTGTTGTCACAGACTAGTAAAGATGGACAAGACATACAAGAAAAACAGGCGACTACCACTTGGAGGAAAAAACTTTCTTAAATTTAAAACAAGGGAACTGGACCACGCTAAGACATGAAAAAGACGAAGACAATCTACATGTTTCGGGGCACTACCCCTTCATCAGGACGACACAAAAACGACGAAAAAACGAAAAGAAAAAAAAAACTGAAAAAAGAAGAAAATGACTAAGCTTCAGTAGATGTGGGGCATGGGCTGGACAGCAGGAAAATGACTAAGGGACAGTGAGTGAGAAGGGTTAAAAGACACTTGAAATGCCAGTTGTACAACTATTTCTGGTGCGAGTACTACACTAAACCAGACTCACTAGGATGGACCTGAGAAACTGGTCGTACAGCTGGATGGGGTCCCAACCAGTTATGATGTCATAGGTGATGACACTTCCTGTCAATAGTAACAATCAGCATTCAAGAGATTTGCTTAAATACACAACTAGACTTAAAAATCAACCATAAATACCACCAATAAACATTAATTACCCATAGCAAATCAGTGCTATGCTGTAGTAGTGAATTTATTGAGAAAAAGCGTAGCAATTATACAAAAAATGTAACACCTTTCATGTTACACATGCAACCAGTTGTATATCAAATATAGCAGAGGCTGACACCCCCATTACTATTTATCAGCCCTCCCCCCCCCCCACCTTCTGTTTTGCGAGCGTTGGCACTAACTTGAATGTAGCCATCAATGAGCAGTGTTCATTGTGGGACTGGGCCATGTGCCATTGGAAGATAACATCAGAGAACAGCCCACTGTTTCCTGACAAAATGGACCTAGCAACGCATCTTTTTTCAGGCTCTAAAGGCCGGTGTTGCTGCTTCAAAGTTTTCGTGGTTTCAAAGTAAAAGGCTTGTTTACAGGGTTCAAAGTTGGTATTTTGAAATGCCTTGAAAAGGTTTTCAAGTCTTGAACCAGCTCGAAACCTGTCCTGCTCAAGGTTTTGGGTGGACAGAATGACTTTCTAAGGTTTCAAAACATAGAAAGCCATTCTATCCGCCCAAAACCTTGAGCAGGACCGGTTTCGAGTTGGTTCAAGACTTGAAAAGTGTTTCAAGGTGTTTCAGCTTTGAAATGGGTAAACAGGCCCTAAAGTGATAGCTTGTGCCAGCTCCCTGAAAACCCGTAAAGGCCCACTGTTTTCTGATGGAAGGGCCAATGGTCTACTTTGCGCTTCTCCAAAAATGGAAGTTAAATAAGCATTCTATTCTGTCAGGAGCTGACATCTATAATTATATCAATAAAACATTGTATTTCGTCAGGAGTTGAAAGGTCTATCATTATACCAATAGACATTCCATTTCATCAGGAGCTGACAAATCTCTCATTATATAAAGAAGCATTCTGCATATCATTAAACATTTTAGTTCATCAGGAGTTGACATCTATCCTTATAAATGTATCACTAAACATTCTGTTTTGTCAGAAACTGATAGATCTCTCACTATGTCAGGGTTAGAACAACTGCCGTCAAAACAAGCACTCCAATCAGTTTGTCATTGTTAAGAACTGAGTGTCTGCAACACAGATTGCCTTGTTTGTTGGAATCCAACTCACCAAGCGAATGTGCCACAATGGAGACTTTGCCACCATTAGCTTCAAAGTAAGGATGTCGATTACAGAACATGTGATAGAGCCGCACCATTTCTGTTCGCAGACTCTGTGTTATCTGCCCATCATTACTGGTGTTATTTGACAAGGCAACTACTGACTACAGACAGCAGAAACACAATGCACGCCATCTTTTGTTAAGGCAATCCACACAACAGCAAACTAGCGGCTACAGAGCAGACGCACACTTTTTGTTGTTTGGCTGCAAAAGTATGTCTTACTTCATGGTATGGCCCACAAGCCATGTTCAATGCCTGGCTGCAGTGTCAGTGCGTAGGATGACAACATTTCCGACAGTCACTCTAGCAATGCTCTGCAACATTCTTGACAACTACAGCAGGTCCTAGCTGTGGTGTGGCCACAATGTGGTTGCTTAGCAACTGCTCCAACCAACCAGCATGGCATGATTAATGGCTCCTTTGCTGTTGTGTGGCATTGGCTTGAGCAAGAAGCACACCACGGTGACATACTGAACACATGGCAGCGCATGGAGGGAAACACAGCAGATACTAGATAGCAGCTGCAGAAAAGTTACACTGGCAAACCTGTCCCACAACCACAGTTACACTGGCAAACCTGTCCCACAACCACACAGTTACACTGGCAAACCTGTCCCACAACCACACACACTGGCAAACCTGTCCCACAACCACAGTTACACTAGCAAACCTGTCCCACAACCACACAGTTACACTGGCAAACCTGTCCCACAACCACACAGTTACACTGGCAAACCTGTCCCACAACCACACAGTTACACTGGCAAACCTGTCCCACAACCATACAGTTACACTGGCAAACCTGTCCCACAACCACACAGTTACACTGGCAAACCTGTCCCACAACCAGTTACATTGGCAAACCTGTCCCACAACCATACAGTTACACTGGCCAACCTGTCCCACAACCACACAGTTACACACACTATAAGATACATACTACACCATCTATCTCTTAAAAAACCAGCATCATATGCGCAGGGTTGAGGGATTCCTGGAATTTCTCTACAGAGGATGGAACTTCTGGAACATCAGTCACACAGGGTGGGATATCTGGAATATTAATACGTGACAACAAAGCAAANNTACAGTTACACTGGCAAACCTGTCCCACAACCATACAGTTACATTGGCAAACCTGTCCCACAACCATACAGTTACATTGGCAAACCTGTCCCACAACCATACAGTTACACTGGCCAACCTGCTCCACATCCACACAGTTACACACACTATAAGATACATACTACACCATCTATCTCTTGCGCATATGCGCAGGGTTGAGGGATTCCTGGAATTTCTCTACAGAGGATGGAACTTCTGGAACATCAGTCACACAGGGTGGGATATCTGGAATATTAATACGTGACAACAAAGCAAATCGTTGTAAATGTACTGACCTCTACTCTGTACAGCGGGCTAGTATAGTACAGGATGTCCATTGCGCTGCTGTTAAGAATATTGCGGACACCTTTCATCTTGTGAGGTGTGATAGATTCCACTGTGTCTGTGAACCATAGCAGTTAACAATGAACGGACTGTTAGAGTGGGTTAGACAACCATTTATACTTTTATTGCTTTAAAATCCTTTCTCAGAGTAGATTATAACTTTGCCAGATTTTAATTTGATTTGCACAATCCTTCTTTAATGCTTACAGTGTTAGCAATAAATAAAATCTAGACATTTTGAGTCAGTTTCTAAAAACTGTGACAAGACCAGTTCATGTAAAAACCAGTCACTTCAGATCTTTTCTCGGTTTAACATTACCAATCACGAAATATCACATGTACTCTTCCTCCAAGCTACTATAACCTAATGTTAATTCACACTCCCTCCACCAAGAAATATGCTGTGTCATCGCAGCCAATTGTGGTTTGCCTGCTGAATGCAAGTGTAAGTCATGAAGTTTGCATTCATGATTAGCAATACAGCATGTGGCTGAAGGTTTCATGATTAGCAATACAGCATGTGGCTGAAGGTTTCATGATTAGCAATAGCAAATTCTGTTGACAAGGTACACAAGGCATGACACACAAACAAAACAAACCCTGTGTGCAAACAGAAAAACAACAACAATCTTATGTACTGTAAAACACATCATAACACATTGTGTGGCAAATGAAACACTGTGTACCATCCAGCGAGACAACACATTGTGTACCACAGTGTGTACCATGAAGCCAGATGAAACACACTGTGTACCATGAAGCCAGACAAACACAGTATGTACCACAGCATGTACCATCCAGCCAGACAAAACACTGTGTACCACAGTGTGTACCATCCAGCCAGACAAAACACAGTGTGTACCTTCCAGCCAGACAAAACACTGTGTACCATCCAGCCAGACAAAACACAGTGTGTACCATCCAGCCAGACAAAACACAGCTGTCAAAGAACCCAGAAACCAATGACTGGATGGGGTAGTCCATTGTCCATGGATCATAGAAGCTTTTTTCAGTATCAAGAGGAAAAAGATTGCCATGAACATAATCTAGCGTTCCCCCCAACAAACGACAGTGATGACCAGAGCAATGGCAGCGCAACTCATCGCCCTAAACGGTGTTTTAGCCTTCTTTTCCCTACTGCAGACAAACTGCCTTACCTCAGGGATAGCCCCCCAAAACACAAGAGAAAACATGATGCTGAGCCAACCAAACCCCACAACAAAACCTTCTGTACTCTCTCATCTCATCTGTCCCGTAGCCGTGGCCGTTGGGGCACCACTGAGGACTTGGCAACCAGCATCTTCCAATTTTGTCTGTCTTCTGTCATTCTCTGGGTGTCAGGGAAGGTCAGGCCTGTCCACTCTTGGATGTTGTTTTCCCATCGTTTTCTCTGCCTGCCTCTCTTTCTTGCTCCTGGTACTGTGCCTTGCAGGATGATTTTTGCAAGTCCTGATGATCTTGACATGTGCCCATACCATTCCAGTTTGCGCTTTTTGACAGTAGTCAGCAGGTCTTCATGTTCGCCAATAGCTTGCCGTGTGCTGTTTCGCACTGCTTCATTGGTGATGTGGTCTTTGTAGGAGATATGGAGGACTTTTCTGAAGCATCTCATCTCCATGGCCTTAATTCTTCTCTGTAGATCAGCTGTCAGGGTCCACGTCTCACAAGCGTAGAGAAGAACGGAGATGACTAAGGTGCGCATCAGTCTGATCTTTGTACTGAGGGTGATGTTGTTGTCTTTCCAGATGGTTTTCAGTTTTGTCAATGCTGCCGTCGTCATTGCTATTCTGGCAAGTATTTCTGGGTTGGAGCCTTCATCGCTAACTATGGATCCAAGGTATTTGAAGTTGTGGACTGTTTCTAGCTTGTCAGTCTTGATTTTGATGTCAGTGCTGATGCCATTGGTGTTATTGGTCATCAGTTTGGTCTTTTCTGCATTGATCTCCATGCCATAAGCTCTCGATGATTTGTCAATACGCTCAACCAAATCAGCAAGCTCTTTTTCACTGCCAGCCAGCCCATCAATGTCGTCAGCAAAGCGCAAGTTGGTGACTGTTCTACCACCAATGCTGACTGATCCTTCATGATCCTCCAGGGCATCGGTCATGATTCTTTCTAGATAGATGTTGAACAACGTGGGAGATAGTATGCAGCCTTGTCGGACACCAACAGTAGTCCTGAACCATTCCCCAGTGCTACCATTGAAAAGTACTGCACTGGTGGCTTTGGTGTATAACTGTTCTATGACTTTGATCAGGTTGGCATTGATATTATACAGCTGTGGTTGCCCACAATGCTGCATGCCACACTCTGTCAAATGCCTTCTTGAAGTCTATGAAGACATGGTATAGATCTTGTTGGTGTTGGAGGTATTTCTCACATAGTATCCTCAGATTGAAGATCTGTTCTGTTGTGCTGTGCCCTGCTCTAAACCCTGCTTGTTCTTCCGCGATAATCTTTTCAGCTTGTGGTTGCAATCTCCTCAGTATAATCTTCAACATAACCTTGCTTGGTTGACTGATCAGGCTGATGGAGCGATAGTTTTGGCATAGTTGCAGGTTGCCCTTTTTAG
>SMGT01013566.1:2392-51460 GCA_004794575.1 Lanistes nyassanus
CAGTCTTGTTTATAACAATCCAGGAGGCTTTGTTTGAATTCCTGTAGAAACATGTTCACACCACCGACTCCCTGGTGTCCCAAACACCGCCAAACCCAAATTTATACAATACCACCATTATGTAGCTAAGCCAGGTTATTTTATTGAAGGCCGAAAAACACATCTACAGCATTTCTGGGTAGGCGATGCTGAGGTAGATGGATTATTTTCAACCAATAGCCAACACATCTCACGTATGCATTTATGTACAGTGGATAACGCCCACACTCACCGTATACCAGAGTGTTTGGGGTCCGTGTAGCGACACCTCAAAAGCGCTTCATTGCAAAAAGGTGAACCTTCTCTATAATATCAGTATCTGCACACAGACCCCACACTTCAGATCCATATAACAAAATAGGCTGTATCTGTGCATCAAACAACCTAAAAAACAACCATGGGTTTCGATCTTCTACATACCACAAGGATTTCAAAATACAGATATTAACCTTTACGTTCTCTATCTGCTAGGTCTTGCAAGGCGTAAGTAAATACACATCTCGTTGACAAGAATACCCCAAGATATTTGTACGTTTTAACAATATCTAGCTGTTTGTCTCCAAAAACCCAAACCTCGTCCTTTGAAATAAATCCCCCATTTCTAAAAACAACGATATTTGACTTTTCTTTGTTTATCGCCAGTTCTTAGTGCTGAGACATGTTATACGGGATATTGAGTTGGTTCTGCAGACCTTTTACAGTATCCCGTGCTGGGCCTCAAGACGAGGAGAATCCAGCAATGGATCACCAATGACGTCCTTGATCTCCGTGATCAACGAAGGCGCCTGGAGAGCAGGAAACGTCAGAAGGAGACCACCAGACAAAACGCCTCCTTCGCCAGACCAAAAAGAAGGAGAAAGAAGAACTGATAAACAAGTGGATAAACAAGACCATAAACTGTTGGGATAAAGAAGGCCGTGGCAAAGCTGCATGTGATACCATCTAGAAGCTCGCCAGACCAAAGCGGAACAGGTCCAATGTTATTGATACAGCGAGAAAGGAGATATGTTGACAGAAAGCTCGGCAGTCCTAAGCTGATGGACTGAATACTGCAAGTAGCTGTACGGCTTCCAGACCAAGCCCGATTACAGCCTTCTTGACAGCAACATTGGACAAAAAGTACCAGAGACATTGCCTGTAATCAAGGAGAAGTTACAGGAGCCAATTCGCTCCCTGACGGGGTTGGGGGGGGGGGGGGGCAAAGCACACAGGAAAGGTAGCATCCAAAATGGAGGAAAGAGATAGCAAGGAGGGTGACCACGCTATGTGAACAAGTCAACAAGTCTAAAACGTGACCAAAAGCGTGGACACAATCCCTCATAATACACATTCCCCGAGAAAGGTAACATCCGCGAATGCCAGAACTACAGGACAAGAAGCCTACTCAGCCACCCAGCAAGGTCTTGCTGCATCCCGCGTGCCCCCACTACGACATTCTAAGACAAAAAAAGTGTGTGTGTGTGGGGGGGGGGAGGTAGATGAGAAGATATCAAAAGAAAGCAGAATTCTAAACAGGGGCAATATGCTTTTTACAAAATGGGTTAATTGGTACAATAAAAATACTTTGGAGCACTAACAAATATTTACTATGATAGAAGTTTCGGAATCGAATAAAACGCTTAGAAAATCTCTTAAAATTGTGTTATATTGTGTGATATTACTGAGTGCGAAATATTTATTGTGAGTCTGATCTGGTGCAGGGTTATATCTTCTTGTTTCTCCCGTAAACTCGAAGACTGTAAGGTTAGCATGCATGCTTATAGGGGTGACGTAAAATAACACGAGATAAGAGGTAAAAGTTGTAAAATCTATTATTCAAGAATTAAGAGTTAAAAGTCAAGAGTCAAAAGCCAGTTAAGTGTTAAAAGTCACGAGTCACGAGTCACAGGTCAAGAACGAAGAGTTAAGAGTTCGCGCCAAGAAGTTAGACCACTTGAGAACAACATTCATGCTGAGTTTCCCTACAATGAATACATCGAAGGCTTATCTTTGTACCAGGTTCAAAAACCGAGGGCTGACACTGCAAAGACAGTGTTGTGGCACTGGGAGTCAAGCGCGATTGTAAAAGCTTGTTGAGACTCAAACGCGATTTCAACGTTCTTTGAGAGTCATAGCTCATTGCAGAGAGTTAAGCGGAATTGTCAGAGCTCTTTGAGAGTCAAGCGCTATGGTCTGCGCTCACAGTCCCCTCGGATTGTCTCGAGTGGAGTGTGTGCAAATGATGATGAGTGGTAGTTCGACAGGACAACCAACCGATGTGTTAACCGACCAATCGATCTATTAGAAATGAACGAACCAAAAAAAATAATCATGAGCATATTAATGATTTAAATGGCGCTATTGATTAGACCCCCATCAGACCCCGATAAAAGTTACCGCCAACTCTATCTTTGGCTAGAACTCCGTTATTTGTTGGTTTCGTTGTGGAGAAAAGAGGATCTTTTTACAGAAAAAAAGGAGAAGGCGAGAGAATCCTTGTGTGTCGATCCTACATTTAAAAGTGCTGGAACGTTCTTCCACGTAATGGAAACTTCAAACACGTGAGTGAATTACACATGACTACGGTTTAAAAATTGACCTGATTATCACAATATATAACTTCTTCAAAGTTTTAAATAACCGAATTCGAACGAAAGAACAAATCACTGACGTTTTAAATTATGGATAGCGGTGGAGTTAGGACGCAAGTGCCCTTGTTTTCTGCAAGAAAGATGTGCTTTTGGCCTTCAGGGTAAGGACCAAGTTTGAGCCAGACTCTATTCGCAACACGTCTCCCGAAATTTAGAGGAGTCTTTAGCCAAGAGCTATATGATTCTTTCGTACGTCAGACACCCACTCACCCCCTCATCCACCCAGGCTAACTGACGACAGCATCGATCGTTCCAGGTGACGATAGAAAAAAAGGGGAAAGAATATCCGTTAATCAAACAGCCCACCCACTGAGCTTCTGTGGGTACACGCAGGGTTTGCGCGCGCGGGTTTGACGACCGTTATGAAGGCGATAAAGGCGCGGCTCGGGCCTTCGTTCGTGTGGTCATCTTAATATTCGTCCAGGCGCGTGCTCATTTGCCTTTACGAGTAGGCGTTGCCACCGACCAATGAGAAGGCGCGCCGCATTATATTAGAAGTAAAATTGGTGTGGGATGCCGCGAGAAGGACAGAAGACACTGTGACGGCGGCTCCTTCCATCCCGTGACAGAAGCGGTGCGAGAGAGGCAAGCGAAAAGCAGCTGCCACACGGACAGACACCTGCTCACTCTTCTGCCGACAGACTTTGCCGAAGTCTCAAAGTCCTCCGAAACGTTGCGCCATCAAGCTTCTCTTCACGACAACAAGGTAAGTTTGGTGCCAGCAAGTCTTTGTTTAATTTTGTCCAGCAGGTACGCTCTGTCAGCTTTCGTCTGAAGACGGACGTAGGTCTCGTGATTTTCGGATTGGAATAAGACTGCGTTTACTGTCCAGGGCTGGCTTGCATGAGCATGAGTGACATCTTCTGTTCATTTGTAAAGGTGCACCTAAAATACAAAGGCTGAATGTGCCTTACGACCACACTTATGACCAGAAAAACAGCTACGAACGCTCATGCAAGCCAGCACAGTTACGGAGCATGGACAACAGTCTTAGATCAGCCGCGCGAAACAGAGAAAAGTTGGCTGACATACCAAAACAAAAGTACAACCAGACACCTAAGTCCGACATTAGAAACACACCTTAGGTAGAGTGTAAAACCACCTACAAGTCATCTTGAACTTTGGTGTATGTTATAATAAAATATACTTCAAACTCTATTGCAATCTTGACATTTCCCTTGCAGTCAAGAGCACACAATCACAAAGATATCAAAAGTAACCCAGTATAAGAAGAAGTTTGTCTGTGACAGTTGAACTTCCAGCAGAACATTTTCTGCCCACTCCGCCTTTTTGAAAATCATATTTATACAAAGATTGACAAGCATAACAAGCACCCGTGTGGGACAGGTGAGGACAGTTAGCGAGGGATGAGGAGGGAGATACAAGAGAGAGGGGCGGGGTGGGGGAGATAAAAGTCTGGGGATAGGGGCAAGATGGAGAGATAAAAAGGTTGAGAAACGGATTGACAAAGCTTGCGATCTTTCTCAAGGATGAAGTACATGATTAAAAGAAGCTTGATGATATCAGCTAGGTTTTTAATCCCATGTAACATCTACTTCGTCAGGGTTATTTTTGTCAACAGCTGATGCGAAACGTAGGATTACGGTTTAGTAGGGTTCTAATGTTTTCAAAATATTTACAAAAGAAATTGTGAACTAATAGAACTGGTTATGAAACTCACAACTAGGTTTTTTTACGATTAGAATATACGCTAGCAGCAGAACAGAAAAGTACCAAAAAATTTCTGTATACCAATCCCGATATCCCACATATCCTTGTCGGTTCACTTGTTGAAAAGAAAATTATTTTCTCTTGAGCGCGTCCCTCACTGTCTGCGTGAACAGGATTGTTTTGGAAAACAGTTATTTGGGAACAAACAAAATGTTTCGATTTAGGTCAGAAAGAAAGAAATAGTTGAATGTATCATAATCACTTCCTGTTAACCCCAAAGCACCAACTCAGTTTTCGTATTGCTACTGATAGTGATGGAGATAGAGTTGTCGTAATAATAAGATTATGCTTTGGAATACGCAATTATTGTGATACGTCTGTGGCCTGATAAATTGAACCGATTTGCATCAGGGAATATACGATAACAATCTCGGACGTGCTAGGCTTAAAGTTTCCCAGTGAAAAGAAAGATGAGCAACCCGCCCTCTCCACCTTACTTAGATTTTATGCCTGCGCGTGGGGGAGTTCTGCTGAAAAGAGAGACAGAAAGAAAAAGAAAGAAGGAAAGAAAGATTAAACGCTAGGCAGAAAGTGCTGAATGATGAACTATACAGAGAACGAGCGTTGTAAGGGAGGAAAATGATGGATAGAAAGACGATGTCTAAAGACAGTTTGTACTTCAATCCATCTTGTAGACAAATCCACGAACACCCCCACCTTTTAGCGATCGACTCGTTTTGACAGGAAGCAGCCACGTCTCTTCTGCTACAGAAACGTTCGTCAACTTTGCCAGTGAGCGATAGCAAATCACTGATCACTGGAGCTGTTTACCCCGCAAGAGGCCCCGTGTGAATGTGAAATGCGTATTTTTACAGCGAGATTAGCCTAGGAGGTGTTTGGCGGTGGCTAGTGTGGCGCAATGGACAGCAAAGGGCTCTCGCGCATTCACATTTTTTCTAAGGCTGGAGGAGGGGATGGGGGTTGAGGACTGACCTGTTTCGGTTGTTTCGAGAGAGATAAACAGCGCGCGGTCCGTGAACATGAATTAGTGTATTCCACACTGATTTGTGCGGCTATTATATCCCCCAGGACATCCGCTGGCAACACCGGTTTAATGTTCCCGAACCTCTGCTGCCCATTAAGACAACGAACTTCGCTCACCCTGCGCTCGGCAGCATTGCTACAACGCCATCCGCCAATATTCCATCATTTTATTCCCCAAACCGCATTATGTCTTCAACCTGCCCTGGATTTCAAATCCATTCATTGGACTTAATGTTTCTTTAAATACATCGCTCAAATGTAATAATTGAAATCCCACATGTTTGGTACAGCGATCGTTTGTTCTGAGTGAAGATCAAGCGAAGTTTTAAAATGAATAATTAGTCACAGAGGGAGAGGTTCTGGCGCTGCACATCTTGATTACTCTGCAACCGATTCTTTGATCGACGTTTATTCAACAATAATGTGACTCTCAAATAAGACGCGTGGGATTCAAGACGCAAGCCCGCACACGGTGTGAAAACTGATCTTGCACATATGCATGCGGCGCGATATGAGTATTCAAAGGGGATAAGACATTAGTGAACCATTAGCTAAGCAAGCGTACGGGCGAAGGAGACCAGCGCATTCCATCTACTCAGTCTAAAATGGGCATGAATACTAATTGTACCAGTTGATCATATAGCAGCAGCAGCAACAGAAAATAACGCCACGAACCGCGAGATGAAGCCCGCGTGCTCAACACAGAAAACGCCTCGAAAGACTCCTGTACATGAACAAAATTTCGTGAAATAAAACGAAAACAGACTAAGTACTTTTAGAGGTTGCCAGCCAGCTGGTTCGAAGAATAAATTTTCATACACTTGTTATTTCTTTATTGAATTATTTCTTTATTTTTCATTCAATATGTACTTATATTTATGTGTACGAACCAGCGCCATACATTGCTATAGTGTCCTGCTGACAAAAAGATAAATTTAAAAAGCTATTTGAAATTTTAAGTCGTATGCCTAGTATCCCAGACAGACTGCTAATAAGATAATAAACTGCGATGAACTGCATTTCGGATTTTAACTGAAGAAACTTTTTTAAAAGAAAAATCCGCTTATAGTGGGTAATTCGTAACTACAGGGAAAGGTATTTTTAACTGTTTAAGCTGTAAATGTTCATATATGTTTATATAGGTATGTACGCATCCATGCATGCGCACGGGCACGCACACGCATAAAGTAAAACAAACAAACATAATTAATATGGACATGTACAATAGATACATACGTAATCAGAACTGGATGTATCTTCTGTTTAGGAAAAAAGTTTCAACCGTGTTATTGAGAAGAAATTGGTATGAGAGTTTCTTGATTACAGCTAGCTGAACTGCTGAAAGCTGTGTTACTATGATGTGTGCATACTTGCGTGTCCACCGTGTTGGTTCCACTGTGTGTGTGGAATAGAAATAACTCTGATCTTTCGGTATTATAACCGCCTTTGTTTGACTCTCTTTATCACATCCTTACGTGATTCACAAAATTAAACATATAAAGACATATAATTGCAGTCCGTCCTACATACTGTGAGATTCTGCTTCAGAACTATCAGCCAAGGTAATCCAAATTTCTAATATCTTTCTCCGCATGAATACATTTTTTCTTCCTTTCCTGCTCTCAGTCGATTGTTCATGGGAAGTGGTCCACGTTGGGTAGCCCAGGATACGCCAAAAACAAATGAAACATTCCGGTGCACTTTTTTGGGTCGGAAATGCCGCAAAAGTCTCTTTGACACGTGAACACTTGTGCACCCTTTGGCTCTCGGCACCAAGTCCTTCTATCGCCAGACCTCTCAGCAACATTTTCATAAGAGCTCTGAAGAGTGCTTCGCGGATTGGCTGGCAGGAACTGTCATACTGGCAAACCGGCAATCGAGCGTCACGCCTGTACGACAAAAGTGGTCCTTCGCGGCCCGCTGGCGTTTTCAGTCATATTTGTCGGTCCTCGCCAGCTACATGATTTGAAAAGAGCAATGCAGAGAATAGGCTGAGGGTTTGCAACATAAGTACCCAACCCACAAGCTGCCTAAGGGAAAAGCAAACCTGAACATGGGTAATCTAATGTTTCTCTTTGTTCTCCACATATTGTCGAGACGCATGCGCAATGAAGAAAATTCCTGCGTTTAAAAGAACGAGGTTCAACCCCCTACCCGCAAGTCAAATAATGACGGTATTGTCCATTATTCTGGTCATTCCAAGGCCTCACACAGCCATGACAGGAGGCGATGCACTAAAACTGTCTGACTTTCATTCTGGCAACCGCGCGCAGAAGTAAGGAAGAGAGAAAAAAGAAAAGCGGGGGAAGGGGGATGGACCCCCCCCCAAAGAGCGGAAGGAAGAATATGGGATATAATTCACACTGAAAGATTTGTTGCTGTACCCCAAATCCTTATTTATTAGTAACTACTTGCGTGCTTGAACGTGAGGTAGTTTTAATTTTCAGGCCCTTTCATTTAGACTAAGACCAGAATAAAGTGTCCGCTGTACAATAAACCCGAGGTAAAATGACATTTAAGGAATAGGTGATATGATTTTACTGTCCTGCATTGCAAAACACTAGAGACTTAGCGCGCGCATGGATGCATAAGTGAGGGAGCAGGCGAGTGAGAGGATTTTTAAAAAATCGTACGAAATATTACGATTTCGAAAGAGAATAAATCAGACAGTTTAGCAGCCTTTAATTAGCCAACACAACTAACAACCACCTCAAAAGTCCGGAATGTCGGACCGTGTAAAGAAACGCAATGGACTGCAGGAAATGTTACAGCAAGCTGTTCCAGTCATCTGCAGGTAGGTTTAGGGGAGTAGAGACCTAACATGAGGTTTTCGTTCCTTCTGGAAGAAGCGTCTTTACGAACGTCAAGTGACATAAGCACGACCCTAGACGACGAAGCTTTACCATCTCTACAAAAGTGATGTAACAGATGTAAACGATAAGCAAAGTTCGAGGCCTTTTCTTTTCACTGATACGGACAAAAGTGGCACCTACTCATGAATGTCGACTAAAGACATTTCGTGGAAAAGCAGTTTTGTTGGCCAGAGTTTCGCCATACTTACGCAAAAACTATAGCTCACACCCACGGGAGTAAAACTACACCGAACAATAAAGGACAGTTCTACGGAGCTATGCCCAGCGAAAAACTATTCTTAGACTCTCCAGTACTGTTGAATAAAGTAAAGAGTGAATAAAGAAGTCAGAATGACGTCGATGTCAGTCAGAAGCATCACATGAATGGCTGAAAGAATCTGTTTGCTAGAAGCCGCCAAGTAATCTATAGTACTGTGCTTTAACCAATCGCTAGAAACCGCCAGGTAATCTATAGTACTGTGCTTTAATCAATCGCTAGAAAGCGAACTGTAATTAATATATGGTAATCTGCTATAAGCAATCGCTGGTTACTTCTAAGTAATCTATAGTAATCTCCTGCATGGAATCGCCAAAGTAATCTGTAGTCGTCTGCTATAAGTAATCCTAGACACCTCAAGGTAATCTGTAGTAATCTGCTGTACGCAGTCGCAAGAAACAGCAAAGTAATCTATAGTAATCTGCTATACGGAAAGCAATCTATAGCAATCTGCTATCGTTAATGCCTGGTGGGCCCTAATCTCTGGAACCTATGTGACATGTTTTCACGTTATTGCCTTGACGAACGGAGACGAAAGGACAATATTTTCTTCTCGCTGCTCTTCTGACGAAATTACTATTTACCGAAGAATATTGCGCCTTTCACTCGTTGACTGGTCTACGACCCAGTCCCAGCTCATTAATTTCTCTTAGTTTGGCATTGTTCAGTCAGCACGCGTCTCTCAATCATAATCAGCCTGGATGCCATGATCAGACAAATAGGATCGTTAATGGCGCCAGGCCTGCAGGCCGAGGTTCGATCCTTATTCTGCAGAATCTTTGGTCGACTTCTCCGGTGAATGGCCACAAATGAACTCAGTCAGGGGAACACGATGCACAGGGCGACGCTTCAAATGGGGGCGTGACAAACCAATGTAGGAAATCAGAAGAAAAAAACCCGAATGCTGGCCGTGCATCAGACTGCATTGGAGGTTCCCTGGATACAAGCCTCTTTCACCGGATGCATGCCTCTTTCGCTGTCTTCTCGTGTTTGACGGGTTCATATTCAAATTCTCCTTTTCATGCCACTGCTACTTCCCCCCCCCCCCTCGAATTTCTGTGCACCGTTTCTAGACGACTATACGTCAGCGTGGAGTCTGTCTAGACGACTGTTAGAAGACCAGGAAATGTTCCACACCTGTCTCGTTGTGAGCTATTCTGCGTCTCCACCAAATGTTTTTGATGATTTCTTATCGTACCCTGCTTTAAACATCCACGCGTAAGAAATGTGTGTGTATCTGAACACTGCAGGTTTTACCTGTCTTTTCTTTCTTGCTTTTTTCATTTGTCCTCCAACGATTTCATTCATTCATTCATTCATTCATTCATTCATTCATTCATTCATTCATTCATTCATTCATTCATTCATTCATTCATTTTCTTTAGGGTTCTTTGTTGTCGTTATCTTTCGTTGTTTCTTCCTCTGTGTGTGTTGCCATCTGTCTCTCTTTATTTTCCTTCCTTTCCTTTGTTATCTGATTCTTCCATCATATCCTTCTTTCCGTCCTTTCTTTCATCTTTTTTCCTCCCAAGGACAAGCGCACTTCAAATATAATTCAGCAAAAAACCTGGAAGGATAACAAGCACTCACTGAACAGTCGAAGTTCCATTTAAAAAAAGTCAAATAAATGCGGACAAAGAAAACTTTACAAGACAATAGCGACGTCCTCTGTGAGGCAGGCTCTTGTGCCCATATTTACTGCCTTCCCCGAGTGCCGCAGTTTCTCTGCGGACTTTTGTCGCAAGCGGTGGTCCGCCAGTCACTCAGCGAGTTGGATCGATGGGTCCGGCCTCTTGTTACGCCAACTATTAGATAAGAGTTTTCAACAACTTGGGCGTGACCCAGCCGCCGGCCATCAAGGCTATCGGACACGCAATCGGGAAAATGCCGGACAGCGCGGAACCAGCGCAGAGAGTTGTCCAGACAAAATGCTTTGACCAAGATTTCCTGGTGGCACGGTTTAGGCGAGATGTGTTGGATGATATGTCTCGCTGTGCTGTACTTGCAGGGCGACTTCAGAAGATTTATAGTTCTCTGGCTCGAGATTTGTGTTATTTAGGATCTCCTGCTGCATGCACGACTGCTTTCAGTAATATTCAATAATAAATTAAACGCTGCCACCATTAAGATGACAACAACAACAACAGCAAAATTCCCCAAACGAAACAACAATAACCCCCCCCTAAAAAAACAAACAAAAAAAACAAAAAAAACAATAACCCCTACCCCCAAGGATATTGATTTTCTGGATTAAGAATGTGGTAGCAGGTTAGGCTACATTACCTCGGGATATGGGGGATGAGGTGTTAGTACCAACCTTTATACTGAAATTTCTACCAGACTGATAGCTGCAGTAAGGCCGTCAGTGAGAAGAGTCGGTTTATTATTTATATGAGGCATACTAATGCATACATTTATCATCATCCTTCCACCCACGCGAAACGTCTGCTGATAGCAGACTATTTTTGATACAATAATTTAATAAAGAACAAATGATGACAGAGCGCTTAAATTATCAAATTATCACTCCAACAGGAAATTTAAATTTAAAATAATTTCTTCATCCTGATTCTGGAGCAGGTATGGTTCTCATAATTCTCACGACTGTGGTAATGTGTGGGATTTACTGCAAATTTCTTAGCGCTGGTTATATCAATTGGAAACAAGTAATCGTGTAGTATGTGTTTAATCGTATCTTGGGTAGGCTTCAGAAATGCGTGGTTATCTTGTGCAGCCATATTACAGTAGAAGCCTCCTGTAGCTTTTCGAAAAACGTTCAAACTGAACCCACAAGAACACTGCCCGCAGGGGCCATTTAGTGTGTTCTAGCTTGCATTAAAGAGAAATTAAAGCGTCCCGATTGATGCAAGCGTCTTATTTGCGCTCCACTGCAGCCATACAATCTTGACAGCAGAGGTAGGAACAGAGAGGGCAACGTTTGAAGAGATGTACCCAAGGTTTTAAAGATAAGATGAATACCAGTCGATTGCGGCCCGCTTACAAGGTTCGTTAACGGTGGGAGCTACGAGTGCACGTGATTGAACAAAGGCATTCTCTGGAATGGGACAGAGAATGGAAGATGTTTGTTCAGCATGGAGGCCTCCCTTCGTGCAGAGACTGTTCATTCTGGAGCGTCCAGCAAAGTCATTCAGAGGCTTAAAGGCAACGGGTTCGCGCACTCACGCACGTACAGTCACCCACGCACGCATGTACACACACAAACGCGTACGTGCTCACAAGCAACCAGAGCGGAAACAGAATAGAAGACTTAGGTGTTTGGTCAGTGAGTAGAATGAGTGAGTGAGTGGGTGGATGGGTGGGCGAGAGTGCGTGCGTGTGTGCGTGCGTGTGTGAGGGTGCACCAGAGCGAGAGTGCGTGCGTCCTTTTCATACAGTAATCTACTGTTTGTCAAAGGGAAAAAAGGTTTGTGAAAATGTGAGTGCCTCCCTCCCATGTGCACTTCTTAGTGTTTCAGACCGGATTTTGTCCAATATTTTCCTAGCAGCACACAGGACTAGCGAACAAGGACACGCAGGTCCAGCTTTTTGGGCATGTTCATGAAGAAAAGTAATGCTACCCATACTAATAGCCCTTGGAATTAGGGGACTACATTGTATGTCACTTAAGAGAAAGCGATAAGGGCACTGGAAAATGAGAGACCAGGGAGAAGGTAGAGGGGGGGGGGCAGGGGGAGGCAAAAGTGATTAGGTGGGTATTCAAATGAACGCCTGCTTTGTATCTCTTCGAGTGTCACGCGACAACCCAAGGACGTTTTGTAAAATTGTATTTCCTGTTCGCGCATACATTTTCGCACTCATACATCTAATACCGGCCTAAGAGATAGACAAGACATTCCCTGTCATGTTTGTAGAAAATGTCTCCATTAGAACTGGGAGACAGCGAATAAAACATTCTAAAGGAAATTCATATCCAAAAGGAAATGTGCTGCATAAATTTGCGTTCAATTAAAGTCCTGTTTTCAGCAGTGCTGCTCCCCTGATCCGAATCCTGGCCGTTTCCCTGGATGATTTTTCCGGCTTCCGCCTGCAGTCCGTAGAATATGATCAGTATAACTCTCCTTGGGTGGCTGATGAGACTGATGGTGCAGCAGTTCTGGCATATCCGCAAGTTTCATTTGTTGGGAAGTGTGACAATCAGAGACTGAGTTCATGGCGTGGGGGTTTCTCCTGTCTGCCAGATCTTGTTGTAGATTGCTATGAGCGTCATCCACACAGTATCGCCTCCAGCTGTGACCAGGTTTGCTGGGATGCTGTGTACTCCAGCTGACTTCACCCCTTTTTGCTGCCTCCACCGTTGAAGTACGGGGCAATCGTTCTGGCCGCTTGGTTCCACAACGTTGAGTACATCTGGATCTCTTATGACTCTGTGGTTGTACATCTTCGTGCAATACTTCGTCTATTTAGTGAGGATTTCCTGTGTTTTGGTGAGACATTTACTTTATATTTCCAAGGTGGTTGAGACCCACCCTGGCCTTGCGCTTGTCAGGTTCGTCACTGTTTGGTATGCTTTCTTCGTATTATTCCTCTTTTGGTTTTGGTGTCACTGCCCTCCCCTTCTATCCATGTTTCCTTTACTCTTAACGTAGCTCTTCTGACCATTTGCTGTTGGCGTCCATTTCGATGCACCTTCTGCGTCATTGTTTTACAGTTCTTTTCGTTTGCCAGAAACAGAAGTGAGAAAAATACTTCCAACAACAGCAAAATGTCTACCTTGTCTTCATAGACTTCAATAATGCTTTTGACAGAGTTTGGCATTCAGCACTGTGGGCAACTATGAGGATGGGCAACAGCAACAGCAAGCTGATCGGTGTCATAAAACAAACTCTTTAACGGTGGTACAGGGGAATGGTTGAGGACTAGGAGGGATAAAGTCCGATAAGGCTGTCTTCTTTCTCTCTCTGTCTCTCTGCCTCTGTCTCTGCCTCTGCTTAGGCCTCTCTCTCTCTCTCTCTCTCTCCTGTTTAACATCCTCCTAGAAAAAATCATGACAGACGTCCTGGAAGGTCATGAAAGAACATTCAGCATCTGTGGCAAAACAATGATCAACTTGCGCTTTGCCGACGACATTGATGTGTTAGCAGGCAATGAAAAAAGAGACTAAGCAGACAGATGAAGCGATGGGAAACAGCATGCAGCAGTGGAGGGATCTAACGTTTGCAGAAACCCGGAGAGAAATGGAGGAAGCTGGTTGCCAAGTCGCCAGTGGCGCCCCCGCAGTCTCCAAGGCTACAGGACAGATGACGGGATGATGATAGTGACCCTGTTCTACACTTGAGCTTGACAGCGTCCAGATGTACTCAGATTCAAGTATTTACAGCGTGATAACAAATATCCAGCATTTTAAAATTCAGTGGCAGTTTAAAAACGCTATAGTCAATACTGTAAGAAACCCGCTATTCAAAACTTGCTGTTAAGCCCCCCCCCCCCCAAAAAAAAAGAAAATTTTTGTTCCTTTGTCTCTTCGTCTGTGCTATACCTTTTGGAGTGGTGTTGGGGTACTAACACTTCACAGGTGTGAGTTTTGTATGGTTTTCTTTGATTATGCGTTGGGGGTGGGGTGAGTTTTCCATTTATTTTGTAAGTTAAAAGCATGTTTTTGAGGTTAAAAGGCCGACTAACACGGTGTGTCCCCTATAGAGACAGATTTTTTTAACAGGTTAGTCTATAATATATCTGCATCAGATTAGTTGAGCACATAGACACTAACGAGACATGAATATATCATGTTCAGAATTCTTTCATGACCACAGGAAGTTGCATTCCCTTTTTGGGAAAATGTCTACCCCTGATAACCCGCTACACTTAATAACCCTGACTAAGCCCAATGCCCCTGTATAAATGTTATTCAGATGTTCACCCATGTCACTACTCGAGACTTTACCTGTGGGTACATCGGGGCTAATTACAGCATCATCGCGGTTAAAGTAAAACTTGCATAGGGTACTTATAGACACCAAAATGAAAATTTGCGCCGAGAAATTACGCCATGCCATGAAAAAACATTTTCCAAACATTTTCCCCCTGTCTACTACCGGAATATGCGGGATCCCTGAGGCCTTTTGAGTGTTTTGGAAACATCTTATGCAAGAGAAGAGTCGACCCCATGTCCTAGGTTTGTTTTACGCTTCGCATTCTCTGCGAGATGCCAGCGTCAAACATGAAAGCCCGCGTTACCCCTTGACTTGATGAGCCGGCATGCATTGCACTCCTGGCTCCCGCAGAGCAAATACTTTTCCCATCCGCGTTGCGTGACGGCAGACACTAACATTTCCAAAAGCAGAGCAAAGTTCACAGAAAAACCTTGTAGGACAACAGCTGTAGTGTCTCTGTGAGAGGTGGCTAGAATAATCCAGAAAGTTCGGGCTCTTTCCCCACCCCCATTTTAATTTAAAAGGAAAACTATAAAATTTTGGACACTTTAGTAAGAAGTGAGTTGTTGTGTAAAGAACAGCGTGCTGCTAAGAATATGTGTGACAAAATAAGCTAGAACTAATCATTTTTTGTTGCTGTGTCTACTCGGTTTCAAGGTAAATACGAATATCAATTTTAAGACAGGAAAGCTGAGACACGAATCAGTCAAATGAGCTCTTTACACACACGAAGTTATGCACAGATGCGCACGCAACACCAGCACACAAATACATGAACGTACGCAAACACATGTGCACTAATTATTTTTAACAACTGAGCTATAAGAACACATTAATTCAAAACCTTTTCGAAATTTATTAACTGCAGCCTCTCCGACGTCAATGCAAAAAAAAAAAAAATGATTGATTACGAGGTAGACGGTATGAGTGGGTGTTGAAAGGATGCAAAAGCTGGCAACATAATATTTAAAAACGATTCGGGCATCAGGTATGCGCAGAAAGATAACAGATTCTGCCTTAGGGAATAAAGTTAATCTTTACTGAAGATTCCGATTACACTTGGCTGGCCGTGACAGCGAGACACAGCTCCATTGCAGCGCTTGCAGATAGAAGAGTATCTTTCGTTAACCAAGTTCACGGGGCATCCCGCTTCTGTAGCACAGTGCGAGTTCTAACGTGGTCTGACGGTGCGTTTTCCATGTCTGTCTGTCTGTCTGTCTGTCTGTCTGTCTGTCTGTCTGTCTGTCTGTCTGTCTGTCTGTCTGTCTGTCTGTCTGTCTGTCTGTCTGTCTGTCTGTCTTCAAAAATTGCTGTCAAGAAAGACAATCCAGAAAGGTTATAATAATCATCGTCTGTCCATACCTAAATAAAAGAAACAACAGGAGTGAGAAAGCCGCATTTGTTCATTTGCGAGAAATGACACCCTCCAATTTGTATTCGTGAACATTTGAATATTTATATACATGTAGCGTCGCAATCGAAGAGAATCAAGTTCTCTTCTCTGACGTAAGCCTCACCCCACCCCCAGCCCCCAAGGAACATTCTGTTCCGCAATGGTGCGGCTCTCAAATTAATGCCTTGAGACGGACGTATACGTATGAATAACCTATCTCTCCTAGTCGTGTCATGCAGTGCGCTCTAGCGTCCTGAACAACACCGCTGACTCTGAACCTGTCGCCTCGCGATGTCCTAAAGCGGTGTAAATGATCCACATTTCTCATTTAAAGGAAGACAGGTCTCTCTGTTTGCTTGGAGACGAGAAGAGAAAGACAAGAGGAGAGTAGGACCCGTTATGAGTTTCAAATAAGTTTTATTATCCAATCCAGACGCGAACAAGAATGTACACTCCCGAAACCAGCCCCTCGGCGAAGGTTTCTCGGTCCGGAGCTGGCGGTAAGCAGGCGGGGAGACTATCGTTTTGTTGCCAGCAGACACATTGTCTCCGACTACACGCCGACTTCCTTTTAACGGATCGGAGTGAAAGAGATCCTGTTTACGGCGTTACATAAAGCTTTTGTTTCATAAAAAGGACAAGGGTTAGTGGGAAATAGGTTAGAGTTCATTTTTTTATATCTTCTGATTCGATTTTTTTAAAACCTGAAAGGGTAACATATACCATTGTTTCATACAGAAAGGAAAAAAAACCACCGAAGGAAAGAAACAAAAAGCAGTATTAATCCAGGCCCCAAAGATTATCATCTTTATTCACATTTCTGGGGGCAACGGGAAGGAAAGAAAAGAAACAAGTGACAGGAGAAAAGGAACAGGAATAGAGACATAAAAGCAAGGGGAGGGAAGGAGGGAGGAAAAGGCCAGTGGAGGAAGAGATGATAACTCTAATGTACTTTCCATAGCTGAAGGTACTCATTGGTGATTGCCTGACTCGGGCCTTTTTCTGTGAACGCTCTCTTTCACGGGGAAAAAAAAGAGGCATGAGAATTAGTACAACCTAGGATATTGCCATCAGCGTTTTCCCTACCGTAAGCAGCTTTACCATCCATCTCAGATCTGTGAACAATTTAAGTACCGAAAACAGACTTGAGTTTCGGCAGGGCTGCATACCCACTAGCAGATCCTTTACATACGTACACGTCAAATACATGAGGGGAATAGGCCTTACGGTCGCCCTTATGAACAGAATTGTAGGCAAACGCTCATGGAAACAAATCCAGGTTTTTAATGTGCCCGAAGGCCTTGTGATATTCCTCCCCCTCCCCACATAATATAAAACAACAACACCGAAGTAGCAGAGACAGAAATGTTTTAACAAACTGCTTGCAACTTGAGTCTTTACATTGGCCTCTGTCTATCGTTAACTGTTCTTCTCTCTCAGTCAGCCCCATAATTGAACTGTATATAAGCAGCATGCCTTGATCCATAAAACCCCAGAAAGGCTTTTGCTAGACCTGCGAATAGTTCTTGCCAATAAGATTTTAATTTGCGCTGATTTCCTTCTTGATCACGATTTTATTGCCTTCCATGCCCCGTGGAGAACCTTTTCAAACCGTAAGGGCCTGTTGTTAGCACACGTGACGTGACGTGCTCCAAGTTTCCTGAAATGCTACACAGATTGCACGAGAACCTCGCCAAAAAGCAATATTCTCCGAGAAAAGGCCGTGCCTTTTGATAAAAGAAAACACGTATTAATAATTATTGCTTTTTTATGTACTGGTGGCACAAAGCGACAAAGCCATTATAACGGCGGAGAAAATGTGTTGAAACGGGAAAAGGCACAAGAATAAAGTATAAATTGTATATCAAAACGGAATCTTTCTACCCTCCCACCCAAACCTCTACCTTAACCCCGACTAGGGCATCTAAAGTGTGCAAGCACATGTACGTCTGTGATGACATGGACGCACACTTACTTTTTCTTCATTGCTTTTTTCCTTCATTACTTTGCTTCCTTCCTTCCTTCCTTCCTTCCTTCCTTCCTTTGTTTTTCTTTCTTTCTTTCTTTCTTTTTCTTTTGTTCTTTCTTTTTCTTTCTTTCTTGTAGTTTTCTGGATAGAAATATGGATAGAAATAATCTGTTTTGGGTTACTTACCGGTGTGCTGGACCATGTTCTGTCATATGAACTGTCACGTAAAAGTGGCCCATTCTAAGATATTTAATTTTCGGTTAACATGCTGATGGCACACCGTTACCCCCCCCCCAACATTACAAACTTCCTGATTATACCCCACAGACTGAATGTGATTCCAGTGCTATAAGCATTGTCTTCTTCATACAGTTTTTTAAACAATGAAATATTTTGTCAGAAGTGTTCTGGGGAGCTCAAAAGTTCCACTTGCCCATTAGAAAGCCATTTTTAGCAGACTGAAAACAACTAGAAGCTCCAGACTTCAAACAGACGCAGAACCGAAAACATGCTCTACCACAGAACGCCAAAGGCATGTTCTCTGCGCTGACACCCGGTAATGCGTTTCTCTCACTACATACAGTCCCCACCTCTCTCTCCTCTCTCCCCACTTCTCTCTCCTCTCTCCTCTTCTCGCTTCACTTTCTTTCTCTGCAGAAAAGAAAAAATCCAGCCAAAGGGGAATAGGAAGACAGGGAACAGCCCAGTGACGACTTCAATTTTAACAATGAACTCGTCTAGAAACCTCATTTCCTGTTCTCAGCCATCAGGCTCAAACCTTATGGTGCATAAAGCCAGGTTCGCTTCATCAAGAGACCAGCGGACGCACATGTTTTTCAAAGTCTTTGTGTTACCGACCTCACGACTGACGGAAAACGAAGCTTCTGAGCCATCTTTCTCCTAGTGAAAATGTTTTAGATTCTTCTAAATGTTATTACATTTTCGGTGTCAGCTCCTTTTTTGTCAGACCTACTCTAGTCCAATTATAGCGGGTTGTAAAAATAACCAAGGTTACTTTAAAATGGCAGCGACATGGGTTTTGCTTTTAAGTGGTTTCCCCCGTAATGATTAGGCGTCCACACCTCCACCCTCCTATTTATTCGATTTCACCAGGGTTCTAGTTGGGCTGACTTAGTGCAAAGAAAACGGGTTGTAGGGAACATACACAAGGTTGTAAGGAACGTGCACAAGTCTGTAAAGAACAGCTACCAAGTTGTAAGGAACATACGTAAGGCCTCAAGGAAAATACAATAGACTGTCGGGAACAAACACCAGCCAGTAAGCAGCATACACAATATTGTGAGGAACATACATAAGGTTATAAGGAACACAAGTTGTAAAGAACATTTATCAAGATGTAAAGAACATACATAAGGTTGTAAGAAACGCACACCAAGTTGTAAAGAACATATATCAAGATGTAAAGAACATACATAAGGTTGTAAGTAACGCCAGCAAGTTTTAAGGCGGGGTGGGCGTTTGTTGCTTAACATCCCTCGCAAACGAGGTGTACATAAGGACGGTGCTGCTAAGACAAATTTAGCTGTTGCCGCATATGGGACTGCTGTCGCAACACAGGCTTCAGTCCCACCCAGTCACATTATACTGGCACTGGGCCAACCAGTCCTAGTACTGTTCCCTATAGCGCCAGGCGCCTGGCAGGGCAGCTACTAGATTGCCATCGTTTCAATGAACCTAAATAAGGCTTTAAGGCTTGTAAGAAAATACATATATAAGGCTGTAAGGAACATATATAAATAAAGTTGTAAGGAACATACCAAAGGCTGTAAGAAACATAGCCATCCACAAATGCAGGCACTTCACTAGACATCGATTGAGAGAATTCTAACGCCATGCTGCAATGAAATTGCTTGTCTGTAAAAATCTAAGTCTGTAAAATCTCCTGGAATAAAATTACACTTTGGTTGCTAATGGGTGGATAAATTATTTACCACCTTCTAACTCCATGTACATGAGGTGAAAAACGCTGGGATCGCGTCTGCGTTTGCTGACTGATGAAGTTAGCTCATTAATACACTTTCCACCAGGACATTTAATAGAGCCAGGTAGAACACTTTGCCCATCTAAAAGTCGTTTGCGTTATGTGGTTTTGAAAACAAAATCTATGCTAAGTCGCGAAAATTTCCAGCTGTTAAAAGCAAAAACATGTAGGCCTATAGGTATATTCGTGGTGAGAGTTCGAAAGAACGAGAAATTTAAAGAAAATAAAAGCGGAGAAGAAGCAAGAAAGTAAACACACAAACAAACAAACAATTCACCCCAGCAAAACAAATTAACTTAGTAGGACACCGTTCCCCCCCCCCCCACCTTACAAATGGTGAAGGTTAAAAACTTGTTTCCATAATTGCCAACTTCTGCGATCAAGTGGATAACCATTCTTCCTTTCCTAGAATCATCTATCAGCAAAAAGCTTCGGACTGAAAGTCTAAAAATACATGGGCACAGGCTACTATTTGCTTGTCTGAAGTCGGAAGAGGCTAAGTTAAGTGCTTTCCCAGTCTCACAAACCAATGCACTGCTTTCGGCATGCTGTAGTCGAGTTTAATCACTGCTTATAATAGTGTCAGACACCACAAACGGTTCCCGTGAATGAAGTTATTCGTTAAAGGGATCGGAGTCAAACGATTTTGCCCTCAGTACTCATTTGGTCAGGGAGGGTCTGTGAGACCAACAAACACACCTTCCCGTTGGGGACCATACCTCAGTACCCCGCCACAGTGAGAAAAAGTGAGATCTCGCGAGATCTGCGGCCACCGGTGTTGACGTTACGTCCATTTCAGCGCGATGCTCACCCTGAACAAAAGAGCTGGGAGGTGCAATCGAAGGCATTGCGAGATCTGTCTTTATGACTTCATTTGATGCCTTGACGGGCAGCGCGTGGAGTTATAAGCCCCTAGAGATCATCGTAAGTGAAATAAACCCAGGGAGACACCTCTGAGAGAATGAAACTCTGGGCTGCATGTTCGAGTAATGGAAAACTAGAAGACTGCCATCCAGGGAATGCAGTATAAAAAGTCGCGCGACATGGTAAAGATTCTGACAGGTACGGGAAACTGTGAACTGAAGCTGGCAGATTTGTAAAGGCTGTTTGTCGCAATGTCTGACTGCGCTTGTTTTTCGGGTCGGTAATGGCTATCTCGGGAATCGTTCATTGAACCTTTAAACTAATGCCGTTTGCATACTATTTACAGCTTCTGGTGGGAATATCTCATGTAAGGCACAACAGCCAATGTTGTTTTACCAGTGAGTGAGCGAGGGAGTGACTGAGCGACTGAGCGAGTCCGTCCGTCCGTCCGTCCGTCCGTCCGTCAGTCAGTCAGTCAGTCAGTCAGTCAGTCAGTCAGTCAGTCAGTCAGTCAGTCAGTCAGTCAGTCAGTCAGTCAGTCCAGCCTCCCAGCTTTGGTTCGTGTCGAATAGTTATGAGTCCAATTAATTCTACTGCAGGTTCCATTGCGTAGAAACTTTTCGATGTTTTGTTGCCTATTAAGAATTCGCATGTCGCTGACAATCCACGTTAAGCTTTCGTAGCATTTACACATGCCACATTTTGGTCTGATAATCTCTTATTTCATTATCTGGATTTTACTTTGTGTTCGGGAAAAGAGGGTGTCGTAATTACACTTGGCTAGAATGTGTACCCATATCTCAGCTGTTCTGAGCTTAAAAACTTAGTTTTAGTAAACAATCATTTCCTTTATAATCAGCAAGTGTTTATTTTTTTGAGTAAAATTCCGATCATTACTACATAGAATATTCAAGTCCTTTCTTTGTCGAGAAATTTGCGAAATCAGCAAAAAAGTAACAGTATTTTTCACATATTTTATATGTAATTAATGCTTTTTGTGATTTTTTTTTTTGCTTTTCATATGCTAATTCAAATCCAAAATTGAACTAATATTGGCATTTTAACATATCTTTCCTTGTGTTCCAGAATAACACACAGCACAAAAAATGCACTCACTCGCTTGCTCGCTCACTCAAATTGTTCTGTAATGTTTTGAAAAGATTTTCTGACTTGCTTGAGTGAGAACCGCCATAAAACTTTTTACAAACCCACAAGAGTAGTTTTTCTTTACTTTTTCCGTCTTTATATTCGTTTCCGCTGTCCTTCACACGTGGAAACGAAATGGTTTATAATTCAACTGTAATTCAGCCATGGTTTAATGAAGGGCGAAATGTAGTGAACAAGAAAACAAATTATGTAGTAGCACTGAAAGGGATACGGTTGAAAAACAAGACAGCAATTATTTCCGTATTGCTCTGTGTGGTGCTGCTCTAAATGCCGAATAATAGAGTAACAGTGGGAGTGAAAAAACATGGGCGGTGATAAGGACAGCCGGAGGCTGAGAAGATGGGAGGTACAAAATATTCGTCGCACTCATTAGTGAAAGCAGTGACTTGAAAACTGAAGAACAGTCGCCACACGTTCTTTCCTCAGCTATTGGTTCAGTTCTGCGTGACGTGGGACGTGTGAGGTGTGAAAAGGTCGGTCACACATCCTGGGGGCTACGCTCGTTTGAGGACGAGGAGCAAATCAGAAGTAAGACACTCATGCTCTTGATGACCTGAAAAGGCAATGCAGCAGTTCATTTCTATTTTAAACGGTTTTTTCCCTGTTGCTGATGGAACTAACGCTGTATCATTCCTTGGATCGGTCCAATTAAAACTAATGAAACACAGAACATGACTGAACCTGAGTGTGGCTTAACGAGTTAAGAAGAACACAGGGGCAAAGTTTGTTTTCTTTTTACATATTTTAAAGCCTCAAGGGAAATGAATTCATAGACACGTGACTGACCAGAAAAGATTGCTCAGACCTTCTTTTTTGCGTGCCCTTGCTGTTCATTTTTGCTAAGATTTGGGAACACACTCGAAAAAATCGCATGGACGATTTTGGCATGCACATGGGCGTGTGCCGGAAGTGTTGCGGGTGTGTTTTCATGTCTCGAAATAAAGAAACTGATCAAGTGTCACTTTGAAGTTCTAAAACTCAGGTCACAGCTTGTATGAGTTGAAAGTCATTTCTAGCTCCCCAAATTACGTTCAATCTCCTGCGACCTTCAAACACCCAAATACTGTAGTGGTACAGAGAACAGAAACGCACGTATAACTCTGTTAATGTAGTGTGGGGTGTATGTAGGAATAATACAACGTAGGGTCAACTGCTTGAAAAAGTAATGAAAAAGCGAACTCCAGAAGTCTTGCAGAAGAAAAGGCTTATCTCTTTCCCACCCTAAAAGTGGACCCGAAAGACACTCTGCAAAAGAAAAAAAAACCTCGATGACTACCTTCACGAATGTAAGCACTCATACAATAGGTTGCACGAGCATTAATACCTCCTGTTCCAACTCCAGCTCCAACCCCACTCCCCGTTAACTGCTCTCCTTATCCGTAACCTAATAATCTCACTCACAATCTAACTCCAGCTCGTAGTGCTAACCAGAACCCTAAACCTTAATGACAATCTTAGTCTTGACCCCAAAAGTAAATCACAATTGTTGAAACGGATAATCTTGTGGAGGGACGAACAAACAAACAAACAACAACAACAACAACAACAACAACAACAACAAAGAGATAAGAGAACAAACAATTCCATTAGGGAAAAGAAACTGCAACATTCAAGAGCTTTAAACGACCCCTTTAATTATAAAGCTTAAAATAAGCTGTAACAACCATGCTGTAATTTTCGACATGTGACATGGAAATACGGACACCCTCGTGGAAATGTTGACACTTTTGAAAAGCTGGTGCAAGAAATGGCCCGCTGACCTACGTATAAGTCAGAAGACTCCGTGAAGCCAATAAGAGGGATGGGTCAGCTCGATCGAAGTTTGCCATTGGCAGAAATGTTCGCGAGACCTTCTGTCGCTGCGAAGGCATTGCCACACGTGATTGAGCAATAATGAGGGTAGGGCTGTGACAGACCGCATCAGTTGCACGACCGCGGTCTGTCAACACCTGTGATCGCTGACGTGCGCTTCGGCCACTGTCCCGTCGGGAGGCGCCCAGAAAGGACAGACAGCGGCGGCTGCAGGCGATCAGAGAGATGCTTCCCTCATTTCCTCGAGGAAGCCTGCCTTGACAGAATCGCTTCCAGTCTGATTCGCCAAGATGCTCTTTTAAGCAGAAACCTTTCCATCCTGCCGCCCAGCCAGCCATTTAAGGGGGTAAGAGCTCGCGCAAGCGCAACTGCCCGTGAAAACAGATGGCTGGCAATCAACCATTGAAGGAAACCCCTTCCATGCGGGTTGAGAGAGATGGCTTTGCACTGATCTGACATGATTGCTGTTTATTCGTTTAACGTCAACAGGTTCATGCTGATCAAGATGTGACGAAATGGCTCCATCGAGAACTTTAAATGTTATCCAGGATTGTAAACTCCTCATGCAGTTTAAACTTTGATCTAAGAGAGAGAACTTCAGAGACCCATTAAAACTCAGCAAAAGAAATATTAACTTTCATAAAATGTTAACCAAACATTCAGGGCTCTTTCTCTTGTGGGTCACTCAGAAGCGGTTCTGCAAGCACACTCGCCTGCTGAAAAATAAATGTGTGTACTGTGGTGTCGACAATGGAACTTAACCAAGCAAAAGTTAACAGAGGCAACGCCAACGTTTCGGAACATTACTCCTTCACCAGGAAGACACCGCTATCTAGTTTTGTTTTCTTTTTGTGTCACCCTGATGAAGGGGTAGTGCTCTCTAACGTTGCTGGCCCACAAACATGTGGGGTTCTCATACACCCCAACTCCCTTACGACCTCAAACAGGTCACAGGTCAACCTTCTCTTTACACACATACATACAAATCTTAAAAATCATGTAGGAGAGGGTAATAAATAAGGTATGGGCTCAAACGTGGACATGGTGTGTGTGCGTGCGCGCTTGTGTGTGTGTGTGGGGGGGGGTGAGTGGGTCAGTGTGTGGATGTGGGTGTGTGTGTGTGCGTGCGTGCGTGGGTGCGTGTGTGTGTATGCTTTTTTGTTTTATTGTGAGTAAGGTATGCTGAACTGTGGCTCGGATGTGCTGACGTGAAACCGACAAAAGTTCATCCGGAGAATACACACCTTCAAGAAGCTTTAATGAAAATTTCTCAAGCGTAAAAAATATAATTTTGCTTAAATTTATCCTTGAAATTTTGTTTTACTTAGTTGCGTTATATTTCAGGCGCATTTTCCTTACAACATTGCTGTTGGGTCTTTCACAAAATAAACGCAATAGCATCTGCAGCACAAAGAAAGTTATTATTAACAGCACTTTACAGAAGACTAGGAATTTAATTCAGCTTTGACTTGCTTTGCTGTCGACGAATAAGCTTAGAATAAAATTCGATGCAAAAATTTAAATACCAAAAAAAAAATCATCGCGTTCCAATTGAATAAATCAGTCTGACGCAAAACAAGGCTGTTGCGTCCTTTCTTGCTTTTACATATTGAACACGAAAGAGGAATTCAGGTTAGGGAGATGCTTATAAAGATTTCCCACCCTAAAATTGCAAGCAATTTTCAACAACGTAATTTTCACGCCAAAACGAATCCTTGTTCAGTCTTTGTGATCGCGGACTTTTTGGAGTACAAATTGACAGGGCTAATTTTGCTATTTCAGCCATACAATTTTTATGGAGAAATTATATTTACGAAAAAGATTTAACACTATTTTTATTTCTTGATCGCACTATATGGATGTGCGTGTAACTGACTGGTCTGAGTTGGTTGATGTACCCCCAGTTTCTCTCACCGTACAGCTGTATATGCTTGAAGACAAGCAGAAAATGTTCATAGGTCTAGATCGTGACGATAATATATCTCTACTTAGCGTATTGGTCTACTACACAAATCACTTTGTATATGTTTTTTTTTTAAAATTCGGTAGGCTGCTGGGATTTTTCATGCTTGACTCTTTTTATATTTCTTGGGTGGACAATGTTAGCCTCGACAAAGCAGATACCACCTTAGTAACAACAAGATATTAATCGTGGGTCTGTCGCGCTGTTTATTTAATCGTGACGTCGAGTAATTAGCAATTGGTGTTTTCTATTTTTGTAATAGCATCGGCGTCTGGAGATTGCCGTGGATTCAAACGCTTGCGCACAACAGACGCATTCATCTATTTTTTTTTAAAGCAGACCCGGGCAAATGCCTCGTCGGCCAGCGATCTGCGCATGCTTTCTGACAGGGGACAGCGAAAGGCCACGGTGAACAACGTTAGAATGATCTCCCTTAGTGCCATTTACAGAACATGCGCCGCGAAGTGAAAATCCGCAAGGTTTTTTTCCCCCCGTATTTTTTTTAAAATTCGTTCAGTTCGCGTGCTAGGCAGACTAGCTGCGCTCAATTCCTTTTAGTCACTGTGCAAGAAGCCTGAAGATGATAAATGAAGAAAGAAGAAGAAATAAAAAGAGCAGGAGAGAGAAAGACACTTCCTGAATGGAAACCCGCCAAAGACGCAATCTTTTTATCACCTTTTGGAGAAAATTCGCAAGTGCTCTGTTCAGGAGAACTGCAGGAAATAGAAGGTTCGAAACGCAGTCAGGGGAAGTACAAGGGAGGAGTGCCCGCAAAACCCACTTACACCTACACGTGCATTACGTGCCAGGCGTTAAGATCAGTGGGTGTGCGACTTTCCCCTACAGCTAACCTCCAAGGACACAGGACAATGCTCGTTCTGGGCTGTCAGCGCTGCCGAGGTCGTGCATAACAGCGTGATGATAGGAGGATCCGGGCGGGGCGAGATCCTCCGAAACACGTCGTTGGCAAGCCCCGTCGCCAGTGAATAATACCATCCTTTGTAAAGTTCTCTTATTAACTTAATGAACAGCTTTTACCGGTTGCTCCACTTCGGCTTTTCATTTGCAACTTTTTGCGCTCGCTTCGTAATGTCGTGGTGTGCTTAGATAATCGCGCACCCTGTGTCCTGCTGACGTTTTGATAGACACTGGGGCTGACTTTTCCGATAACGGGCTCTTAACTTGGTTTTTACACAACAGTTAGCCAGGCCAGCAGCAGCCATTGCTTATTTGCGCGACATCTTTAGTTACTTTGAAAGTTACCTGGGATTTATTGAGCAAACTCTGTTGGTTGTTTAATTTTTGTCTGCATGACTGCGATGAGAGTTGCTAGCAGCAGTGAGAAACCAGACAGACAGACAACCAGCCAGCCAGACAGACAGACAGTGAACAGCGAAGAACTTGTGTGGGATGTGATGGAACTAAGCACTGTGTACTTAGTGATGATAGCATTTATGAATGCAATTAGCGGCAGTGCTGAATAGAAGGGTTAGTAAATCTGTGAGATTCCCTATGGAACAGCAGGGGTCTACGGTGTAGAAAATTCAAAGACCTAGATGGGCAGAAAATCACTGTACAGATTTTAAAAATAGATATTGGAATTTAAATTCGCAGTTTTAATAGGGCGTAAAGGGACCCATCCATCCTCTCCAACACACACCTTTACACACGCACGCACGCACGCACAAGAAGCAAGAAACGCACATAAATTGTTATTCAAAGGGAAAAAGGGGACATGGAAAAAATACAGATATGGCAAATCCCTATATACTTGTCTACCTACTTCTCGAAAGACAGAAAACCCGCGGTGCAGTCAGATTTACGAAGAAAGACACAGTGCGTACGCGAAAGGGAGAAAAACCTAATCTCACTTGCCTCAACAGCTCACAACAGATTGCGTGCTAGCAGTCCGATGAAACTTCCTCCGTGCAGTTTTTACGCTTATTGGTAATTTGGGCTGCCACTTAAAAGACTCGATAAGGGCCAGTTACCGCTGGCTCGTCGGCAGGCTGTTGGGATGTTCTATTTTGGTCAAGTTTTTTTTTCTTCATTCTATTGTGGCACGCCTGAGGGACGTCGGGGCAAGAAGGCAGGACCCCTACGTGCTAAGTGTACTCCGAACAGGATCCGCAGAATTGCATCAAAGTTTAGAGCAGTCAATTTTCTGTTTGGGAACAAATCAGGCAGCGACAATGTCTTGTCTGTAAATAGAGAGAGAGAGTGTGTGTGTGTGTGTGAGCTTGAGAGCGTGTGCGTTTATTCGTGTGTTCATGCGCTCCTGCTTACTTGTTTCCTCAGAGCACGTGCGCGGTCCGTGTTTCAACACATTATGTGCGGGCTAGGCGAATGCTTTTGAACGCAGTGGTCTGAGCACTGCTCGAAAATGTGCAGCTACATTGAGGGGAAGCACGCGTGCGTCTCACATTCTTGCTGAACTTCGGCATATTTTCGGCCTTTACGATAGACATACGAACACTTTTGATCAGTAATAAACACCCATGCAGTTTGGATGCTCCCATCTCCCCCCATCCCCCCCCCCACACACACTCGGCGTTATGCTCCTTGTTCTGTCGACCAGCGCATCAAGCAGTGGTTTAGTTAACCACTCATTCCTGCAAGGTTATCCTCCCAGAAGACCTCTGCTTATTAATGGGACTCTTTCCCATCGGTGGGATAGCTTCTCTCTGTTTCGAGAGTTAGAGGCAGATCAAATACGGAGATAAATCACTTCGGAGCCAACGACAGCTCTCCGTAGCGTGACTCCATATTGAAGTCATAAATTCGTCTGCCCTGCTTTCATTTCAACAGGTCAACAGCTCATTAAAGAGCGCAGAATGTCGATCAGCAACTGTTTTGATTTGTTTTTCCTTTCTGACCCACTTTTTTTTCAACCACCGACCCCCCCCACCCTCAACCATTCTATCGCTTTTCTCTCAGCTGACCAGATAGACCTGACAATGCCTATAATCCCTTTCCTAGAGAATTACAGCCCTTGTGTAATCTTAGCTTTGGAAATAACACCAGCACCCACTGAGCACCTTATATTTAACAGAAGAATTTATTGCATACACAGATCTCTGTCCAAAAGACGTTTCAGTGAAGTGCACTCATCATTGTCATTTAGAATTCTCGCTTGAAATTAAACATTCGTGTTTCTGAGATTTCAATACCAGGAAAAGGGGTGGACTTTCTAAACTTTTCTACCAGCCGGTGAAATATTTGTCCTGTAGTCTTCTATCAACAAAGACGGTTTCCTGAGTTTTGGAGGACTTGTTCATGCTCAGTTCGAAAACGCGGCAAAGGTCAACTGTGAAGAAATGTTCATAGTCAGGGCACGTTTCGAGAGTCGTGCCGTGAAGTAATCGAAGGAGACAACCCTGACATTTTTGAAGCGATTTGTGTAATACTAACTGACAGCAGGAGTCACTAGTTGTGCCCCAGTGAAGCTGATCTCAAGACGAGGCACAAGCTGCGTTTTTGCATAAAGACGTTGGTGATACCTCCAGTAACAGGAGATTAGTAAAGCGTTGGTGATACCTCCAGTAACTTTAGATTAGTAAATCGTTGGTGATACCTCCAGTAACATTAGATTAGTAAAGCGTTGGTGATACCTCCAGTAACATTAGATTAGTAAAGCGTTGGTGATACCTCCAGTAACATTAGATTAGTAAAGCGTTGGTGATATCTCCAATAACTTTAGAATAGTAAAGCGTTGGTGATACCTCCAGTAACTTTAGAATAGTAAAGCGTTGGTGATATCTCCAGTAACTTTAGAATAGTAAAGCGTTGGTGATATCTCCAATAACTTTAGAATAGTAAAGCGTTGGTGATACCTCCAGTAACATTAGATTAGTAAAGCGTTGGTGATACCTCCAGTAGTATTAGAATAGTAAAGCGTTGGTGATATCTCCAATAACTTTAGAATAGTAAAGCGTTGGTGATATCTCCAATAACTTTAGAATAGTAAAGCGTTGGTGATATCTCCAATAACTTTAGAATAGTAAAGCGTTGGTGATACCTCCAGTAACATTAGATTAGTAAAGCGTTGGTGATACCTCCAGTAACTTTAGATTAGTAAAGCGTTGGTGATACCTCCAGTAACTTTAGATTAGTAAAGCGTTGGTGATATCTCCAATAACTTTAGAATAGTAAAGCGTTGGTGATATCTCCAATAACTTTAGAATAGTAAAGCGTTGGTGATACCTCCAGTAACATTAGATTAGTAAAGCGTTGGTGATACCTCCAGTAACATTAGATTAGTAAAGCGTTGGTGATACCTCCAGTAACTTTAGATTAGTAAAGCGTTGGTGATACCTCCAGTAACTTTAGAATAGTAAAGCGTTAGTGATACCTCCAGTAACTTTAGATTAGTAAAGCGTTGGTGATACCTCCAGTAACTTTAGAATAGTAAAGCGTTAGTGATACTTCCAGTAACTTTAGATTAGTAAATCGTTGGTGATACCTCCAGTGACTTCTGTTAGTAAAGCGTTGGTGATACCTCCAGTAACTTCAGACTGGTAACGCGTTGGTAACTTCAGACGAGTAAAACTTTCTCTGTATCGAAAAGACAACAACCCCATTATGTTTAGCATGCATTACACCACTACAAATAGACACACTGTTTCTTGCATTTGATACTAGTGGAAACATTCTTGAATAACTGTACACGGATACACGCAAGCACACTGACGTACACCATTTGGACTAAAGTTTACTTTTACATATTAATTTAAAAAATGGTGCACGTTGGTATATAATTTTTACAAATTGATTCAGCATAGCCTACTTCTCGCTTGAAAATGGGGACTAACCTTACAACACCGTTTTCTGTGTTTATTTTTAAAAAAACCTCTTTGCCCTGGGGTTCATTTTCCTTACATTAGTTACAGGAACAGGAAATGTATTCGTCATCCACCTAATGGAAGGTAAATTGATTTCGTTGAAACAGTCCGGTGGCTTTTTGTCCTGTAAAGTTTCACGAAACACTTCCTGCCCCTGCTTAGGTCCATTAAAGTAAGGAAACGCGGGAAAGTGAAGCGACCTGAACAGAACAGAGTTTCAAGTGGCAGATGTCCACAGATCGCACGCCCTCGCTACCTGGTGAGTCCTGTGGAAACAGTCGTCTGCTGGATTCAGGACACAACCGGTCTTCATTATGGCATTGGATGCGTAAAGGGAGACCACCGCCCTTCATTATGGTATTACCTCTAAGCGGAAGACAGAGTGTTGAAATCGCGTGAAAGGAGGGGGTGGAAACAATGGAGTTGGGGTGTGGGGTGTGATGGTGGGGGACCTTGGGTGGTTTCTCGCAGCAGAACGTTTACTGAAGAGGCTGATGATATACTAGATGAGATCCCTTTTAGCATGACATTCTGACGTCAACGTTATGCTAAATACTTAGAGCTGGGAAAGGGGTTTACCCTCACTAACCGCAAGGCTAAGACGCTTGTCATCAAGAAAGTTAGAATCGGGTAATTGGTTTAGATCTTGTTTCTAGAATCCGTATTTTCTTCAGAGGAATCACATCATCGGTTGTTTGGCGTGATATACTCTAAGTAAAACTTTTTGTGGTTGTTTACACATTCGAGTTTTAAAACAGTTATCCCCGTGTCACTATGATTACCGGAAGATATTTCAGCAAGTGTAAACTCATCTACATCTCTAGAATATCTCGTGAAAGACTTGCAGGTGTAGTGTTACCCGTTACTCTAGGTTTACTGTCTGGTTAGGAAAATGCGAGTCTGTTGGAGCTGACAGTGGTTTCCGAAAATGACATTTACTTTCCGGACACTTCCTTGTATGCTGTCTAATATTACTAATGTAGTTACTAGTTTCTTAATGAGTTGCACCAGCGTTGTTCGTAAGTTGTTTGACGGATAGGACTTCGAAAGGGAAACAAAATACCCTCCCCGCCCCTTCAGGGAAGGCACTATCAAAATGACTATGCATATTGTCCCAGCTTAAGATCCTTAGTAACGACTTTAAGACGACCCGACGAAACGGAAATAGTTCTGGATTCTTACCTTTTTTTATCTTTTAGGTTTTCAGTTTTCAGGTAATGTGAGTTGGGGGCGGGGCGAGTGACAGAAGTCACAGAACTAAATAAAAGTTCGCAGAACTTAGTGGTTTATTTATCTGTATCTGTTCTATGTTGCAGAGAACCATGGAGCTTTGCCAGTGTCTGCAGGTGACAGTAATCCTCTTCTCCTGCTTGATGCTCGCCACAGTCTGGTGCGAGGAGGACCAGCATGGTAAGTGCTTGATTCGCTGACTGACGGACTGACGGGCTGACGGACTGACGGACTGACGGACTGACGTACTAAGGGACTGACGGACTGATGTACTAAGGGACTGACGGACTGACGTACTAAGGGACTGACGGATTGACGGACTGACGGACTGACGGACTGAGGGCTGACGGACTGACGGACTGACGGACTGACGGACTGACGTACTAAGGGACTGACGGACTGACGGACTAAGGGACTGACGGACTGACGGACGTCTTGACGGACTAAGGGACTGACGGACTGACGGACTGACGGACGTCTTGACGGACGTCTTGACGGACTAAGGGACTGAGGGACTGAGGGACTGACGGACTGACGTACTAAGGGACTGACGGACTGACGGACTAAGGGACTGACGGACTGACGGACTAAGGGACTGACGGACTGACGGACTGACGGACTGACATACTAAGGGACTGACGGACTGACGGACTGACTGACTGGAAGGTGCGTTATCAGTTTTCTTATTGACTGCTTGCATTGTATGTTGAAATGACTAAGTGATCAACTGATTTACAGACAGACCATAGAGGAACCTTTGCTTGATGAGGTTGTGAGTAGGGTGCTGAAAATATCAACAACAACAAATAGATTAAGGAACAAACAAACAAAAATCAGACAAAAAAACCAGAGTACTTTTTATCGACTTTCTTCGGTCAGCAAGGGTACGGCAGTTCTATCAAATGAAAAGACATCAACATTTTTTTAAAACTGCACTTCCTGTCAATTTTTTTTAAATTCTAAATTTAACCATTTATATTTACAAAGTACGACACATAAACATATCACTAAAGTTTGCAGCAGTAATATTGTGCGTGTGCTAAGGTGCCTGTCTGAGTGTGTGTGTGTGAGCACGCGTTCGTGCCTTGTGCACGAGAGTACACATGGAATTAGAAATAATAATCTCAAAGTTCTAGACATCTACTAACACGTCCGTTCGTAATGGAACACTTTGGTATCTCAGCCTACGCTCAAAATGTCTCTTGATCGATACGGAATAACATATATTTCAACATATATTAGTAAGCATGCGTCAACATAAAAACTTGTTACTTCAGGTGCAAACACAAAGACAAAGAGAAGGTACACGGCTTGACTTCGCGGCAGGAAAGCTTTCATAAGAAATTAATCCATCTCTCTGCGACGAAATACAACTTTAAAAAAATTAATTGGGTATTCTTTACAGAAAAGTGTTTATTAAAATTTCGAGAAGGGCAAGCTTGCCAAAACAGAAACGAATTCATCGAACAATTAAATTAGTTCTTGCAAACTTCTGTATGCGACTTGCTCGAGCCATGTCAACAACTCGTTAGGCAAGGACAGACGACAGCCGTCGTTAACAAGGGAGGTAATGCCTGCTTGCCGGACGGAAGGTCTAACTAGTGAAGGACCATCTTGTTGCCCTTAGGCTAAAAGCAAGGTCAAATAATGACAAGATCAGGTGTCACAGGGCAGGAAACAAGCAGAAAAGGCTCTCCTGTTACTGGCGGTAATGCAACACATTGATGGTTTTAACATACACCTGAGCTGACGTTATTTGCTTCGCTCAGACCAACTCTTGTTCCTGTTTATTTCCTGAGGTCAAGAAGTAGTTGCGCATCAGATGATATCCGATCCCTCATGTGTGGGTCTGCAAATACGTTAAAATGATTATTTACAGAGAGCGCTCGCAAAAAAAAATCAGTTTCTGACCACACTTTTATGTCAGTGCCTGCAACGGAAGCAGGCTATGGGACACGAACCCGACTTGAAAGATGGACTTCCATTGAAAGAATTTTCATACAAAATGCTAGAAAAATATTGTAAGAACCGCAAACAGTCCGTGTTTGATCTGCACAAATTAAAGACAGTTGCGTGCAACTAAGTCGCTGTTTTTCTTGAAATTATATTCTTGCATTTTAGGCACCTGTAAACTTCTTTTTATTGGCGTAATTACGTGAATAGAAATCAGAAATGTGAAAAAAAGCTACATGCTATCTCGTGCTTATCTAAAACTCCTCGGAACTGTGGGTGTGGTTTCCCAAGGGCTTGAAAACAGTCCCTTAATCTAAAAGTGTGGAGAATTAACCTGCAATTTTCTTTTTTTTGGCGCTGGGATCTGCACGCACGTGTGCGTGTTTACTCCTGGGCCTAAGCGTTCAGCGAGTGTTTGGACAAGTTGTAATGTCACAAACTTCGTTCCCTGGACTCACTCTACACCTTGTTTAGCCTCCTTTTGAAAACCGGAAAGAGCTTAGGGCACGAAAAATTCTTCTCCAGAGAAACTTTATCAAGAGATGCGGGCATGTTATTAACTTTAATCCTGTACCTCATCACGTTTGGCTATTTATAGTAACACGGTCTAGAATTTTATAAATGAGTGAAACTAGCCTATATTCTTGGTAGTTTCTACTGAGAAGATAATTTTTTATATCAAATGTTGTTGAGTAGGAATAACAATCAGTGCAAAATCCAATTACTTATTCCGTTACATTTAAGAATGACTTTGAAACCACTTACTTGTATACGTAAGTTCCTGAAAGGTCGAACAAAGGAGGTACAGAAGATTTTTTTTTCATTTCCTAAAACCGAGTTTTGTCGTAAATAAGCACACAAGAAAAATTACGTCAAACATTTTGACATGCTTAAAATATCCTTCCAGCACCTGGGTTCATTTTGAAATAGCAGCATCATTTCTATGTTTGATTTAAAGATTCCAGCAACCTCAGACCACAGCCCATGTTTCCCCGTACAGGAATCACTACCCGCACTTCAGAGGTGCCAGAAATCTTTACACAAATATGACGTTTGACGATTTAACATGAAGGCCGAAGGCTGTTTTCTATTTCTCTAGACAAACACTCCAGGCTCGTTCATCAGAGGAACGTGGGCTTGCGTTTAATCGAACGCGGAGTTGCGTTATAACCCTCAGTCTGAAAGGCTTCCTCCCAACAGTTTCAAAAAAAAAAAATCCGAGGAAAAAAATCAAAGAGAAAGACAGCAGAAAAAATGACTATTAGAAAGAAAAGAACGGACGAGACTGAAATAAATAAAAGATAAAAAGCAAGAATAGTCAAGAATAAGTGGTATAGGCTACTTGTGGGTGGTCCTGACAACGAATATCAAAGCATTCACACCTCAATGTGACCAAAAGCACACATAGCTGATAAAATTGTACTTTATTTATTGTTGTTTGTCTCACTTTACTAACACTGCCACAATATGACAACGCAGCAACGAGATCTAGAGGTTTCCTTTGGGGTAAGGATTCTAAATTATTCTTTGTTTATTGCTTCTCGAACAGTCCTTTACGTTTTCATTGCAGCTTACCGCAAGTTTGTCGGTTGCGCGGAGTCGCCAGTCAGTTAGTCGTCGCAAGTTAGCCGAACCCAATGGGGTCAAAGAGTTTTAACTCTGTGCCAAAGTATGGGAGTTCATGGTACTGCTGTTAGCCAGATATGTTAGTGCCACGCGCTATCGTATTCACTTTCAATTTTTTAAATATTTTATATCCCCTTTAGAATCAGCCTCAAATGATGCATTTCGTATTTTAGCCATCCTTTGTTCTCTTCTGAAAAAAAGTTTTGAATGTATCCTGTTTTACCGTTACAGTTACTGGTTACAGTTCTGTAAATTTTAGCACCCATTTTACTTTCCTCTTCGTTCATTTCTTTGACGAAGATGAGAGGCTATATTTAACCAAAATGGACGGTTTCCGTTTATATCCTTAAACTGTGAAAGCTTTTAGACCGATAAACATTGTCATTTGTCACTCCGCCGTAAATCTAACGCCAAACAAATATGATGGAAAGCTTGTACGCGTCAAACCCGAAAGAGATAAAGACCAGACGATCTCTCAATCTGAAGAGAGCCATCAGCCCTTCCGAATCTGTTTCTGAAGCAGTTACATCCTTCCAACCCGTAATAAAACGTTCAAGTGGCAACGTTCACGGCAGCCAGACATTTTATCTGATGTTCCTGACAGGGCCCTGCCCGCCTCCCCCTCATGACAGATGTGCGTAATCGCGTGCATCTTGCGGAGGCTTCACTGCGCAAGTCAGAAAGTGTCGCTCAAAATGTTTGGAGATAACGTTTGGAGGTGGTGTTTATTTATTTTTCTGTTGTTTTTTTCTCTTTTTTGAGAACGCTGATAGAAAGTGACAGTGGTTATTTTTGCGAATAAAAGGTTTTGTTTAATGACAACTAGAGTACGGTTTTCGTGGCGCGATAGAAAGTGCTGCTTTCGCGCACGGAATGGTTCTGTAAGAAGGTTACGTGAGCATGCCACGGCTAGTGAAAAAAGACGACAACGACAAAAGACCGCTGGAAGCACAGGGTATTTGAATAGACAAAGTCTATAGAAGATCGTATCTTATCTGTGTCTTAGTGCTGGAACTGTACCTGAAAATGTGCGAAGTGCATGCCTTATGCATTGACACAAGAGGTGGTGCGGGATTTTGTTTGCTTCAGCACACATTTTCTGGAAGTTGGTTGACTTGATGGTGGTAATCCCAGATTACTTGTAAAAGCTTTCAACGACTTCGTGTTGAACCCACCGTGCACAATTACTCACAGTGGTGTCCAGGTACCTCTGAATGCCAATGCAGTGGAACCCGTCTCGTGATGCAGTTGCTGCCAGAGGATTGTTTTTTAATAAAATTATTTTCCTTGTTTATTGAAGCGACCCTCTGTATCAAGCACTCGGGAAGCTGTCCATTCACTTGCGCTTCACCAACCCTCGTACTGGGCCGCTGGTCACACCTTGCTGGAAGTTGAGGCGCTCCAAAGGATGTCGCTCAAGAGACAGACATATCTGTCTGTGTGAACGCTAAAATTTGCTTCCACACGACATCCTTCTCAGCGCCTCCACTTCTTGCTGGTTGGTATATAAGCGGTGCTACGTTACGCGGGGCAAATTTCCAGATCTGACTGATGGCAGTACTTGTAATTGTTAGTTAATTTCGGATTGAACGCCCTTCGGAGACATTCGCTGTCTGTTTTGACTCGCTTGAGCTTCCCTGATTGAAGCGCTGCGCCCTTTTTTGACCACTGCGCTGGACTGGTGACATTACGAATAACAGCAAATCAAGTAATCTGGCAGGTTTTTTATGAGACGAGAAAATCAATTAGATATGGCGCGAATGAAATGTACTCGCCAGGAAGATTTTTCTATTCTGTTATCTTTGAGTAGATTCCAAACATCCACTTTTAAAAAAAGGTTTTACAACATTTTAAAACACTTTCTATTTACTACTGCGTTTATCCACAGACAGGGAGTGAATGCGGTCCGCGACAGAACAAAAAGGTCTACTGAAAAAAAATCTTCTATGTTTGGTAAATAAATAAGTAAATAGACCCATCCCTCCAACGAAAACACCGTTTCACCAGTCAAAGAAATAATTTAATAATAATTTAATTATAATAAAACAAAAAAGTGTATTTCTCTAATAAGCTTATGATAATTGCCAAACTGTGGACGAAGCAGACGTCTGGCAAATGCTCCACAAACATCATTAAGGAGCAAGGATTTATTCTCTTTGTCTGGAGATTATTTTCACCTTGGCGTCGGCAACGTGCCCCGGCACTGACTAATGTTTGCGTAGGGTCCTATATCTGGAGTCCCCAATTAATCAATGCTTCCTATGTCGAGTGTAGTCGTCAGGGGTTTTAACGGCTCTGACGAGGAAACAAATTAGCACAATTTCCAGGTCCGTTGTGAACAGTACTTATTCGACCGTTTTAAACCAGGATTTCGGAAATCTATTTTGCTACCGCGACTCCCACAGATTGCCAATATTTTCTTTTGTGAGTGCGTTAGAAAGTCCTTTCCTTACCCCTTCTGGCTTTTCTCTCTAATTCTCGGACCGCCTTGGCGGCCTAGTAGTTAAGGCGTCCGAGGCGGGAGGTCAGTGGTTCGCATCCCGCCGAGTCATGCCTACTAAGACTGAAAATGTGACAATCTAGTAGCTGCCAGACGTCTGGCATTATATGGAACAGCACTAGGACTGGTTGGCCCGGTGTCACTATAATGTAACTCGGTGGGACAGAAGCTTGTGCTGGGACAGCACTCTCAGTGTTGCACCACGTAAACTTGTCTCAAGCAACGCCGTTGTGATGTGCACATGGTTTGTGGCGGGACGTTAGGCAATAAACGCCCACCCACCCCTTCTCTCTTTCAACCCATAACCCACTCACTGACCAACTCTACCCTACTCACTCACCCGCCACCCAAGAAACGCAGAACACACCCTAAATGAACACCTACCCGTCCAATGATCAGCCAGTCGACCAACCCTCCAGCTCACCCACCCATCCTCTTAGATTCACCCACCCACCCGACACTCAGTGATGAAGAGGAAGAAATATCGACACAGAAAGACAGACATAGTACGATAGAGAAAATATAGTAAAATCTCCATCCGTGATAAGACCCATAATGAATACTAACAGTTTATTAAAAGGCGTGTATTGAAAAATTTTGAAAAAAATATTTTAATCTTGAACATGTTGCAGCCTCCCAGCTAGAGGAACTGTCTGCTTCCAAGCCACAGAAACGTTCAGTCGGGGAAATCTCTTCGCCAGAAATGTCTTACCCTGCGCCCCTGGCGCCGGAAGAGGACGACCTGGACAAGCGCAGCAGCCTGTTCCGGTTCGGCAAGAGGAGCACGCTTTTCCGATTCGGAAAACGGGGTTCGCTCTTTCGCTTCGGAAAACGAGGTTCCCTGTTCCGCTTCGGCAAGCGCGGGGGCTCCCTGTTCCGCTTCGGCAAGCGCGACGAAGACATGGATGATGAATACGAAGTGTACCCTTACGCTTACCTCGACGACGAGGATGTGAAACGCGCAGTCAAATCTTTCCACTGGGGCCGCGAGATCGAGGACTAAACGCCAGTGCCTCTCCTTGCACGAGCTGCACGATGTCACGAGGGCGCTAAAGTGGTGGGGAGGGGGGAACTGACGTAATGGAACACCTGGCTCTCAAACGTTCTTTTCCTTTGGAAGGAAAATCTGGACGGTTAAGTACAGATACTATTTTCCACCGCTGTCCGCCCCTCTTTACGAGTCACACATACGCATAAAGCACGTTCCTGATGTAAGCAGACAAAAATAAACGAAACATAGAAAAACCTCCCGAGAACAGCTACATCGTCACCCGGTATTTTTAGCTTTATTGGTAAATGCTAGTGCTAAAGACATGCGCACGGTGTTTCGAATAAAACCTTCAGGATCATCTTCATAATCCACGTTTGGACTTCATGAGATTCATGCAGGGAAATTCAGTGTTTAACTTCAATCGCTAACTCGCATGTCAACCGGTAAAGCTGATTTTCCACATCATACTGCTCGCTAGGCAATCCGCAGATGTTTTGCTGAAACGAGAAGACGAAAAGTATCTGAATTTTTTTGGGTGTCTTTTTCGACTCACTTCTTAGCGCTGTCCTTTATGAAGTAAAAAAGTGTCTCCCTGCATTGGCATACTACATTTTGTAACCATTATCAGCACATTAAAATGGCTTATTCGTGATAAAGAGACTGTAGGTTGTTGGTGAAATTATTGGTATACAACTAGCAAGCAATTAAAGTGACGATCTAACATTGTTACCCCGAACCAGTTTCATCCGTGATCGCTGTTGTGAATAATAGAGGACTACACTAAAAAAATTCTGTTTCAAACAAGCAATATCTAAGATAAAATGTTTCCATGGTGACCATTAAACTAGTACGAACATATGGATTTTGTTATTTTGGGTGTGAGTCTGCGTGTTTCTGAATGCATCTACGTGCATTTCAGTTTGTGTACAGACGTGTATTTGCAAATTAAAAATAAAACAAAATTCTATTTAAATATTCCTCCACCGTGGTGCGGGATTTAGGCTTGAGAAAGCAGCTTGGTTTTTTTTTCATTATGCGCTAGACAAACTAAGGCTAATTTGAAACTTTCCTTATCTTTCCTTATCGCACACAAAACATCGATCTACCCTGAGTCCGGTCGTCGACCTGGGTCTGTGTTGGCCTTCGTTGGGTTGCGCATGGCGGTGACAGGGCATGTGCAAGACGACAGACTTTCAGACGAAAAGGAACTCGTGCGATCCAGAGGAACAGTGTACGGCAGCAGAGGCCAGATCTACGAACCGTCACCTGAACTCGAAAATGTTATAAAGAAATACAGCTAGAAAGTTTCTCAAAACTGCTTCAAAGTCCTTTAGATGCAATGCACAGGCGCTTTAGTCACGCCTTAAAAGATTTTCTACTCTCACCGTGGAACCGCCCTGAGCTGTTACAGCTTTACTAAACATCGATCTAAAAGCAGACCAAACTTGGGGAGGTATGAAAACAACCTTTAGAGCAGAAAGAGGGATTTTTTTACAGAGAAAGGGCAGCTGATGATGACATTAATTTCTGCAGCACTACAGATTTTTACAAACCGAAAACCCACAGTACCTTTCCTCAAAGCAACCAAACAAAGAAACAAACAAAACGAAACAAAACAAAACAAGCAAACAAACAAAGCACCTAATCGAATGTTATAGCGCAATCAGCATTTTAACCATACCTAGCAAATATTGAAGCAGAACATGTGCTGTTCAACATAATCTCCGACCTTTCGGCGTTTTACAAAAACCATCGCGGAACGTTCTAGCTTGCGGAATTAATATTCTATTCTATATTTAAAATAAATGGTGTAACGTGCACCTGCATGTCAAAAGTATTACATAGTGACACAAAAAGGCCCTTGATTATGACTTTGACATTTTCTCGGTGTTTGTGGAAAAAATCATCTACACACTGCCATGATTCTACGAGAATACTCTTTGTTATTTCGGAAGGATTTTAAGAGGGAAACCCATCTCTTACTTGGACTGTTCAGTTGTCTGTTGAACAGTCGAAGACGCCTAAAAACGGAGCGACACAAGTTCATTGCTGGCGACACGTCGTTACTCAGTTATAGGCCACGTAATCGTTAAGTTTGTGTTTCTGTTCAAAACTATACCAGGGGATGGTATTTTATGGGATCTCTTGGGATCTGTTTTGTCTCGCGATGGAGTCTTGTCCTGTTCAGTCTCGGACCGTGTTCTGTGGGCGCCGCCAGTATCACACGCAAGCGCTATGAGACTTATCCGTCTATAGAGGGAAGTGACGCTTAGTAACATTTAAAATCTTTGTACCCTGAGTCACATTGTACCCCGCTTCTCAAAATGCTTTATTAACTGTTTAGCTAAACACTCTCTTCAAGCAGCATTCTATGCACTTCGCCTCTGCTCTCTGTCCATCCTCACACTACCACAAAAACTGTTTTTATATGCTCAGAAAAAACTCCCGCTTAGATATCAAAATATTGGCATCTCTGTACTCCTTTCGAACTCTATTTGTGTAAGTTATTGAAAGAGCAGTAGAACAAATGAAAATGTAGAGGACAGATTTAGAAACCTGACAGTCTGTTTAGCGGCTAATAGAAAGAACAAAACACACTTGTATTGCCTAGGAGGATAACAATAAATGCTATGTCCCCATACAAAGGCGGTTGGTAAGAGCTGCATGATAAAAGAGATTTTTTAAAAATTAACAATGTGTGTGTGTGTGAGAATGAGAGATAGCTAAGTTGGGTAAGGGTGTGTGTGAGAGAGAGAGATAGATAGCTATGTTGGATAACGGTGTGTGTGAGAGAGAGAGAGAGATAGATAGCTAAGTTGGATAACGGTGTGTGTGTGAGAGAGAGATAGATAGCTAAGTTGGGTAAGGGTGTGTGAGAGAGAGAGATAGATAGCTAAGTTGGGTAACGGTGTGTGTGTGAGAGAGAGAGAGAGAGAGAAAGATAGCTAAGTTGGGTAACGGTGTGTGTGTGTGTGTGTAAGAGAGAGATAGCTAAGTTGGGTAACGGTGTGTGTGTGTGTGTACGCATTTAGATTTGACAGATAAGAGATATTTACCAGACGTGGGAGTCTGGTATTTGCCACTTCCTGTTTGATAGTTTTAAAGACCACAGCAATTACCCTAACTACCAGTACTAGTATTGTCACAACCACCACCACTGCAGCCATGAAAACAGAGATCACCAAACCGGCGACGGTAGCAACACCTAGTTGTATGGTCATGGCATCGTTGGACAGAAGCTTTTAATGCACGTCTGTGATAATAGTTCAGCGACGCCTGTCGTGTTTGACTGCGATTGCAAAGCTGCACATTTTATTGTCAAGTTCGCTTGAACCTTCCCATTTCATTCGTGTAGGCGTAAAACAACGGACCCACCGTGTTGTCTGAAGTAAATCCCTGCCTCACCATTCATTACCTACCTGGTCGCGTGGTAATGCATGTTTCTGGTAAAGGAAATTCCTCCTCTATTACAATATTGGTCAACGAATTATTTTATTTGATCTGTAGGGATTTCACCTTATTCGTACACGTGCTCGACCAATGCGGTCAGTTTCCCCATTACAACAACTGCAACTAATGCAGTCATTTCTCATCACAGAGAGACAGAGAGAGAAAAAAAACCAACCGCAGTCAAGCTGCAACTTTAATCGCGCTAAGAACGAGGTAAACGGTTTTTTTCTTGTTTAACCAGAAAATGGAACACGCAGCTTAGTTGGGAACGGCTAAAGTTGCACCATTAACAGAAACAAAAGTTGCCTCAGGATGTTGTCAATGGATGAGGAGCGAATAACGCCCCAGTAGCCTTTCCCTTAGCTAACTTCTGTAGCTAGCTGACGCCATGACAGAAACAGTACCTGCACTCTAACGTTTGTAATTACAATCCCTGTTTCGCTCCCGAGGGATCGCGGTTAATTGGGAGAACGGTGCAGACAAACTAGAAAAACACCATGCAGAACCAATCTATCTGCTGAGTGAAAAAAATGTGCCTAATTAAAATTAACTGAACATGGTAATAAAGACGAGAACAAAAACATCTTTTTTAAAATAAATGAACATATTTCTTCACAATCTGCGTACAGAAAAAGAAATTAAAGCACAAAAACATGTAGGTATGATCGCTCCCCCAGCCAGAACTTCTTCGGTCTGTTAACATCCTAAAGCTGTATGTGTTAGCTAAGAAAACTGACATCTCCAGCCTTTGCCTCGGAAGATGTTTATGAATTCTTTGTGTTCTTCGGTCAAGTTTCTGCTTCCATCCCTCATTTATTCCCTTCCTCTCTTTACTTATCCTCTCTTCCTTTTCCCTTTCCACCCTCCGTCCTTGATGGATCAGTCACTCACGCAAAGGTGTGGCAGGATACACCCTACCCCTAGGGTTTTCGATGGGTGGGAGATATTGTGCTGTATACATAAAAAACAAACAAAACAACACAATAAACAAGAACAAACAAACTGTTATATAAAATTTCTTATAACTCAGCTCCTGTGCGTTATGTACCTGTCCATTAATAACCTCATGGCAGGTATACAGAGACTCTACCCACATCGGAGCGACAACAGCGTCATTTTGATAGGATTTGGTCTTCAGTGAAAAAAAAAACTGTTAATGGCGGACTTCGAGATTATTAAGCATGACTAGCAGGAGACGTGGGCGGGAAATGGAAGTGTAATGTCGTTTTATAACATTCGGCGTCGATTGATTAGGAGGAGTTTTGTGTCCAGACAAAGGCGAACTCCGAAATGAGTTTGCGGGATTTCTGCCCTACACGCGCCTGGATTTGTCCTCCGAGGAACAGGCCAAATGACCAACAGAAACTTGCAGTACGGATGTTCTGCCCACGTGTTCTTTCTAAAGGCCGTCGTGTTTCGAGAAGTAGCTATCAATCTAGCATGCATCTGATCACCATCAACAATGCAGCTATTAATGCACAATGATCCGACTACAGGAACATTTTAGATACTTGCACATAACCTATGGTTTTCATTGCTATTATTAATGTCGCGATGACTTTCATTTTTTACCTGTCTCCGTGCCGTCACTGCCAATGCAATGAAAAGTTTTTTTCCAACGCAATACTTTTAAACTGTTACAAAATTAAGGTTCGAAATAAAAAGCGGTTTTGTAAGCAACCAGCTTGTGCCTGGTATTTTTAAAATCTGTCACTGTTATTCATCTATTTGTTCTATGAAAATTTAGTTTCCTAGGGACGACAATAATATATATTTTTTTAATTACTAAAATTTCTAAGCTTCGTGTGTAACCAAATGAACTGTTTAGTGTGTGAAGCTTCTTGCAAATATTCTTCGATCAATGCTCTGACTCCTCAGATTACCGAAAATACCTTTTAATTTTGCCTCAATCAGGCAAAACGGAGTCTATGCAAAAGGACAACAGAACATAGTACAGATCTGTACAGCAACAAACAAAATCACAAAGTTAAAAAGTGCTCAACAATAATAATGGTTCAGAATATTTCGAGACAAAAATGGTTTCAGATCTGGTTCAGTTATGGTGATTAAGGCTTTTAGTTGGAGGAGAAGCTTCTTCCTTTGAAAAAAATAGATAAAACTTCGCGTCTGGAGAATGATATACAATACATACATATTATACAAATACCCATACGTAATAAGTACATTTGTGCGTATATAAGTACAAACGTATGCACATACATACATACATGCATACATACATACATACATACATACATACATACATACATACATACATACATACATACATACATACATACATACATACATACGTACATACATACATAATAACCTTCTTTGAGATATTGCTTGGCTGAGTCAGTCGACGTTGAAAAAAATGAAAGAAAGAAAAGAACGAAGTGTAAGCCAATGTAAGGTTTGCAGGGGAGAAAAAACGAGGAAGCAGGTTAATGAAAAAGTACTCCCGAAGGGAGTTGTATTTAAACCTTTCGTTTAATACAAAAAGGCAACAGGCTATACAAACAAGAGTGGACAAATCAAAATTGTTATCAGCGGAGACAGCACACTCGTTCCTCATACGCCAGTCTACAACAGTCTGTAAAAAGATTTGTCTCTGCCAGTTGGAAAAATAACCAGGCTATGGGAGGCAATCCACATCTGTCAGCCCTAAAGATATTTAGATACTGGATAGCCTCCCTTCTTTTTATTTACGACCCAGACATTCTTTATATACTCTAACCTAGGAGAGACATGTTTTCGGCCTTGTCGACACGCGCACTGTAACAAATAAATTTTCGCTTCATTAAAATTGCTTTTGTTCTATTCGAAACCAGAACATATCAAATGCGATCGATTCAACAGGGTGTCTCATGCAAACTGTGTATTCCGCATAAGCTTCTCAAGGAAGACATCATCAACTTCAGTGTCTGCGATCCACCATGCCAAACCCAGTTCTTCCCCTACGGCTGTAAGCTGCTCCCAAGTTTGTAGTGATTACAACAGCAATGACTGTGGAATTAAAATTAGTAACCTTAGGCCATCAGTCGAAGTTCTATTTTAAGGAGAGTGTTCTCCCCAATACCCAAACATCAAAGTCTATTTAAGTTCGATGAGGGATACGGTTTTATTTTGGGGGGTTTATTAATTAACGTCCAGTCTCTAACAAGACGCATATCAGGACGGTGTTGCTTAGACAAGTTTACGTGCTGCCACACGTGGGACTGCTGTCACAACACAGGCTCTAGTCCCACCCAGTCACATTATACTGACACCGGGCCAAACAGTCCTAGTACTGTTGCCTGTAGTGCCAGGCGTCTGACAGGGGAGCTACGTAGATTGAGAATTTCTGAGTCTTTGATGTGACTCGGCCGGGGAGCGAACCGCCGACCTCCCGCCTTGAAATCGGACGCCTTGACTGATAGATCACCGAGATGGTCTCGTCGTATACGAAAAGAGCACAATTAATTGTTTGCTCGAAAAATACATTTAGGTAAGGTAAACTAAGGAACACAGCACAGGACTTTGCGAGTCACAGAAGCTGCTTCGTTGCATTCTGTGTAGGGTTAAGATGCTTGCTTCAGACTGTACGATTGAGTCAAATGAAAAACGAAACTCCAATTCACCAGTTCGTGACAATTAAAACTCTTTTCTTCGAAACTACATAAATTATTAAATGAAACTTGTTGAGGGAATTTTTTCCCATCGAAGTCAAATCCAATTGTTTTTTAATAGTTGATTCTATTGGGTACAACTTTTTCCGACCTTCAGAATCATGCTAGCCTGGTAAAAATCTCACGTCATAACTAAGCGACTTCCATTTACTGCTACAAACAATAGCAAGCACTGCGACGGGTTTCTTTTTTGAGAACATAAAAACAATGGTTATTAAACACAGGCACAGTTCCCTGTTCAGTAGGTTAGAGGAGGTGGGATAGACAGAGAGGAAGGGATATCAGGTTCACAGAGGCATGTAAGCCTGCTCTTTGTGATGCCCATGTTCACCTTAATCACTTATAATTAATGAAATTTCACCCTCTGTCCCCATCTCTTCTGCAAACTTACTTTCTGTAACTATTTTTACTCGACTCGGAGATTTTAACACATTATTCGCATTTTTACCTTTTCTTTCTCTTCCCTTTCCACTCTCTTTTCATACAGATGTACTCATGCACCCACTCACGCGCACGCACGCACACACACAACCAGCCACGACAGAAACAACTGTAGTCACGCCTCATCGCTAATTGCAGGAGGCCGAGGGGGTCTGGCTCCGACCATCCTATATCTGATGGCTATTGTCTAAATCCTCGCCCTGCCCGAGAGGTGGTTAGTCCCACTGACACCTGTTCTCACCCCAAAGCTGCACACCTCGCTAGCATATTCCCACCTAACCCCTAGGTAAGCAAGACGGTGCTATGCACCCTGGTCTGGAAGTGTGAACGGGGCTCTTGTGACACGTAATCACTGCATCCACCTGGCCTAACGTTTACCTAACTGAGCCAGGCGGTGGGCTACACAAGGGGATTAAACAACTAACGTGTTTTATGCTATCGGTAAATCGATGGGATAAACCCACAGATTATGAGATTTTTTTTGTCCCAACAGACCCAAAACGTGCGGTGTTTAGTGTAAGCTAGATATTCTGTTCACACTGCTGCAGTACAATTACAAAGATGCACGCACTAATAACCACATGATCATTGGTATATACTTTTATCTTTTATGTTAGTAAATCTTTGTTGTTTTGACAGAACAGGGGGATTGGCACGAAGCGAGGGAGAGCATGTAGTTAGAGATGAGCAAGGAGGAAAGGTGGAGGGTGGTTTCCTAATCATTCTCCTCCCTCCCCACTTCCAAATCAATTTGAAGAAAAGTGTTTTCTAGACGTCATTCGAACCAAACCTAGATCTTGAGACTGAAGCCTGAATGACAATAATGGTCTGGTGTTTCCTGCATGTCAGATCTCCCAGCCCGATGCTGTGCTACGATGTGTAGGAATGCTGCTCCAGACAAAGAAGTTTAGACTCTCAGGACGTTTTGCCTCCCCTTAGAATCGGCTCTTTTTACCGTGGAATTGTATTGTAGTGGGTTCTAATCTGGATGTATAAAAAACCTGAACGGTATGCTGTAACTTTTGTTCGTGGCAAAGTTGCACCGAGTCTCGGTTTGGTGATTCGTACGTGATCTCAGGACTCTGATGCTAGAAAACGAAGACGCGTGATTCAAGAACAAAATGTCCTTTGAAAATTCATACTTTCTTGCAGATTCTGCTTTTGTGTGTGCGTGTGTGTGTGTGTGTGAGAGAGAGAGAGAGAGAGAGAAGGTATGTGTGACGGTGCGTGAGAGGCTGTGTGTGTATGTTGGTGGGTGTGGGTGTGGGTCGGTGTTTGTTGCTTAGCGTCCTGCCGCAAACTAGATGCATATATTATTGTTGCTTAGAGAATGTGTGGGTGCTGCAACGCGTGGGACTGCTGTCACAGGTTTCAGTCCCACCCAGTCACATTATACTGACACCGGGCAAACCAGTCCTAGTACTGTTCCCTATAGTGCCAGATGTCTGGCAGGGTAACTACTAGATTGTCAGTTTTTGAGCTTTAGGTGACTTGGCCGGGCGCAAGTCTGAAATTCCCACCAAATTGGGGCATGCACGCGCAGACCGACATTCATTCTGCTTAATTAATTTATGCTTGTGAACTTGTAACTTATGCTTGAACTTATACATGAAAACAAAATCCTTAACTTACCCCTTAGTCACATTCCCCCCTCTCCCCCTAAAAACACCCGCAAAACCAAAAAAGAATATCAAACCTGCGATTTTTTAACTTTGAAACCCAAGGTTTTTACCACTCAGGTATCCACCACCACGGACTGGTCTCTATTCTGTAAGAGGTGACTCTGTGTACAGGACATGGCTTGACAATCAAAGGACCGGTATTTCAAGAATTTCGGTCCGCCAAGAAATTTGGTCCGGGTCCGGAAGAACTCAACAGCGTATCTTCGGCTCAAACCAGGCCATAAGGTCATTGTAAAAATAGACTATGGTGGGCTAGAGTTTTACATACTATTTACACACGCAACACATATCTTGCATCTTCTTTAACATATTTTACATTTAAATAGTGTTAAAAATATTTAGAGTACACAAATGCAGGGCTGTGTGCACATCAACAATATAGTCGTTTTGATAGGTGCATTCAAGAAAATTTTCAATCGGATTTTTCTTTGGGAAGATCTGACAGACAGTAAATTCAGAACCTCAGACTTTTAAGTTTACACCTTGATCCTCATTTTCTCCCCCTCCCATCTCTCTCTCTCTCTCTGATCTTTCTATTTCTCACAAAAACGCCGCGCGCGCACGCACACAAACGCACGCACCCACACGCACACACACATACACTTATTCACTCACGCGTATGGCTCATACCAGTAATAAGCCTTTGATAATCAGTTTATTTTCTTTTACTGTCACTGAAAGAATCATTGAAAATACACCAGTGAAGCTTTAGAAAACAAAGGAAGTTTCTAGAGTGACCGTGAAGGTACGGTCAACTATGACATGAACAGTCTTCAAGCAGGTTTCCTGAACTCATGCAAACACGAGAAAAACAATGACATAAGGAAACACAAGTAAACCCATCATTAGGTCATTACCTATTGACAAGAACGTAATTTCTCCTTGGCTGATTCCTTTTCAGAAAACGTTCGACGTAATGGTTGAACAGGGATAATATACCTTACACAAGATGCAGATAACTGGAGAGGACTAAGATACATCGAACAGGACTAAGATATTTTGAACAAGACTAAGATACCTTGGATAGGACTAAGATGCCTGGAACAGGACTAAGATAACTTGAACAGGACTAAGATACATCGAACAGGACTAAGATACCTTGAACAGGA